>CAOLHI010006751.1:0-25056 GCA_948474755.1 Ctenosaura bakeri
TGGGGCAGGTGGCCTCTAACTGGTAAAGATGCTGCGGGGGGAGTGCATGTCGTCTACCTGGACAAAAAGGCCTTGCCAGGCCCCCTTTCTGTGTTCCAGTCTCGTTGGTTGACACCCAGCTGCACCTTTTTTGTATATTTTTATATTTTTGTACTGAATAAATTGGCCTTTGGCCCAGCCTTTGAACCCAGCAACGTCTGCTCATTTGCCTGTTTCTCAAAAAAAGCTGACCCTCCCTGGGCCCGTAGGAGGTGACATATATATATATATACATATATGCACACACATATACATATATTTTTACATATGTAACATATTATATTTTATGTATTATCTATCTAACTTATCTAAAATGTGCTGGTTCTGTATTTTATTCCCTTTTTCGTCTTTCTAAGACAATAACTTACTACTATTAATTTTACTAATATAATATATGTCATTTTATTTTGTCTAATTTATTTTATCCAATGACATTTTATGCATTGTATCCTATATATTGCGTTTTTTTAAAACATTTTATCATGTTTGCTGTTAATTGTTTGATATGGTCAATTGATTAATCAATAAACTTTAACTAACTCACTCATTGTTGGTTGGGATCTGTTGGGGAAATAGCTCCCCCCCGTTTCCCTCCACCTTCTGGACTCTGAAATTGTCTACAAGGCAACTGAGAAATTTGTTGGTGCTGATATTCTCCCATTACTGCTATATCTCTGCTTTCTGAAGGTTTGGTTGTCTGTTCCGGGAAAGGGCATCATCCAAGTCCTCATTTTGGCTTAGAGGTCTGTTGTAGACACCCACAATGGCATTACAGTTGGTTCTCCCCCCTTTTAAATTTTTTACTCAGATGCTCTCAACCTGGTTTCCCAAAGATTGACATCATGGACCTCTTCTCAGACGTAAATGTCCATACAGATAGTGCTACAGATTTTTCCTTTTGACCTACTCCTCTAAAATAGGCTATACCTCTCTCCAACTGCATTTTAATCGTGAGACTCATCCCACAATTGGTTTAAAAACAAATTGGTTCTGTTCTACTAGGAACATCCCTGAAGCTCCGGCTGACAGGGCTGGTGCTCGACACTTCTTAGGAAAACAATCCTCTGAACATGCATGGGGTTTTTAAATGAACTGAAAAGGCAAAGGGCAACGAGAGACGTTTTTTTGGGGATATGGGGAAGGATTTTATAGCCAACTCCAGTCATACTCAGCTAAGCCCACCATGCCCCAGTTTGCAGAGCGCTGCATTAAAGAAAACCATCCCATAGCCAGGAGAGAAAAACCAGCCACTCAAGCCTCAAAGGCATTTAACTATTTTATTGCGGGTAGTAAAATCAAGACAAGCAGTTAAGTAATTGTCATGCTTCACTGTGGAAAGCACGCAACATACAGAACAAAAACAGCAACAGAAAAGTGTCAAGAGCAAAAGTGAGACCGGGCTTCACAGACAAGCCTCTTTTGTAGGAAAACATACACTCCAGAACAATAACATGTTTACACGGCTGATTTTCCGTGTAAACATTACTGCAATAGTCACAACATGGCAGAATGCACCAAAACACCGACACAGCTGTGTAGCCTTACCAAGAGAACATACACACAAAACACAGGAAAATTTTTTAAAGAAAACCAGGTCATGTTGACCTGTGAAACGGAAGCCAAATATTTACAGTAGCAATTGCTATGGGAACAGCGCAGCAACAAGACCATTAACTCTCCCTCTCAACCCAAAAGTTAATTCCTATTTACCTAATATTCTGTCATAACAGAAGCATATTTCATATTCTGTACATTTATGATTTACCCCCCGTGTGGGTTCTTTGACATGAACATAAATGTTGATTCTGAAGAAGCACTTTCCACATTCCATGCATTTAAATGGCTTCCCCCCTTTGGGGAATCCTTTGATGTCTATATACTTTCCACTCTCGCTGAAGCTCTTTCCAATTCTATGTTTTCATGGCTTCTCCCCTGTGTGTGTCCTTTGATGGGAATGCAGGGATCCATCACTGAAACTCTTTCCACATTCCATGCATTTAAATAGCTTTTCCCCTGTGTGAGTCATTTGATGGGAACGCACATTTGACTTGACTGAAACTCTTTCCACATTTCATGCATTTAAATGGCTTCTCCCCTGTGTGAATCCTTTGATGTGTACTATAATTTCCATTCGTACTGAAGCTCTTTCCACATTCCATGCATTTAAATGGCTTCTCCCCTGTGTGGGACCTTTGATGGTAACACAGACTTCCACTCGTACTGAAGCTCTTTCCACATTCCATGTTTTATAGGGCTTCTCCCCTGTGTGTGTCCTTTATGGGAAATAGAACCACTCACACTGAAACTCTTTCCACATTCCATGCATTCATATGGCTTCTCCCCTGTGTGTGTCCTTTGATGGGAATGCAGAGAGCCACTCTGACTAAAACTCTTTCCACATTCCATGCATTCATATGGCTTCTCCCCTGTGTGAATCCTTAGATGATTACTAAATGTTCCACTATTGTTGAACCTTTCCACATTCCATACAGTTATACAGCTTCTCCTCTCCATGGGTTCTAGGATATGAATGTAGATGTTCAGAATTCATTCTTCTTTTCTGATTCAAATATGATGTCAGAAGTTCACAAATATGAGCTCCGAGAACAGCAGAGGATTTCTTCTTCTCAGTCTTTGATTTTTCTTTGTGCTTTTTTCCCAAAATCCCTCTTTCAACAGGAAACCCTACGTTTTCCTCTTGATTCCACAGGCTTGTTGTTGTTGTTGTTGTTATCATTTCCCTTTTTATATTCTCCTTTTTCCTTGGCGGGCTCAAAGCAGCCTACAATACATGTAAAAAAGAAAACAGAGTTAAAAAACCATAATGTACAAAAGTTAAAGCAGTAATTAAATAGGTACGTAATAATTAAAGCAAAGTAAAAATGTCCATTATAAACAACTAACAGATCACAATTAGCAATAACTAGCACCTTTCGTTAGTCAGGCAATGGTCATATATTGAGTGTCTGCCAAGATAAAAATGTTTTTAAATTTAAAAATTTAAACGGGAAACCCGGGTGGCGTAGTGTTTTAATAAATTATTATTTAAGCTTGTCATTATTGTCTTTAATATTGTTACTTTATCAAGTTTGTGTTATTATTTCTCTGTTTCGGTCAAGTTCAATTTTGTTTAGTTTTAGTTCTAGTTACATATTAGTATTATTTATGTGTGGTTTGTTTCTTTTCTCCAACTCTTTCCGTTTTTTTTTTCTGCAGTAATAGATTACACTTTGTTTGCATCTTCTCTTAAGTATTAATAAATACTTGCAAAAAGAAACACACTTGAGACATCGGAAACCAAGAAGCAAGTGAAGTAACCCAGGCAATGCAAACAAAGCCAATAAAAGAGTTTTAGATGAGAATGAGAACAAAATATTGGGACCTTCACAAACAATTATCTTATTTCCTTCATGGCACTAACAAATATGTAGTCTTCAAAACTGCTAAGTTTACAAATAGAGCTGTTCAACTGAGAAAACAATTATAAAATATATTGGAGTTGCCTGCAAGGGTGATGAATTAATCTAAATGCTACTGTTTCTGTATTTTATTATTTGTATCTTATCATAAGAAAGTAGATAACCTATTATTAAAGTTTTGATATTTTCTTAGAGTGTTTTACTTTAGTCTTTCATTTTTACTTCATTTTATATTTTGTCATACTTTAGTTTAGCTTCTTTTATCTTGCTTCACTCCCTTTTACTTATTGTATTGCCTTTTATAATGTTTGAAGTTATTTCTTTGAAATGGTCAATTGACTAATCAATAAATTTATACCACTACTAATGTGAATGATTTGCAATTTCTCATTCCCTCCAATGCTAGAAATTTGGGGAATGAAGGGAAATTTCAAAAGGAGAAAAAAAAATTCTTATTTGGAGGCCCAAGTCCTCATTTTGTCCCCTAGTTGCTACACCTCTGAGGAAAAAACAAATTAGATATTGATACAATTTAAGCCACAAAACAAAACAAAACGAAAAATTGCTTGTTTAATAAATTAGACATTATTTGGGGTCTGAGGCCTACATCCTCCTGCGAAGCCTTGGGCTGGAGTGAAAGGAAAGGGCCTCACCCTGCCTCAAAACAGGTGCTTTTTGAGGCCAGGATACACAACATAAAACATGAATTATGTCTATTATTAACTTTATTGGGAAGTTTTTGTGAATCCTGCCTTTTGGCCTCTGTGTGTTTTCTTCCCACAAGCTTCTCCTCAACCTTTTCCCTCCCTTGGGGTTCATTTTACCTCACAAATTACCTCACAAAAACCCCAACACCCCCCTCAAAACTTCCATGGCAGCTCCTGTTAGAAGATACTCAGAATCCTGGACAAAAACTCTGATACCTGGTTGATTAAAAAAAAAAGTAACTTCTGCTCAACAATCAGGAAGGAACCCTGAGTCACAGATGCTTCTGCTCAGCAGGGAAGGAGGAGGAGAAATGTGGTGGCAGGAAGTGCGGGGAGCCCAGAACTAAAATGGAGGCACTTTGGTTGAGCAAATGCCAAGAGATCCTTTGGCTTAGGCCTTTCAGCAGGCAACGCCCTCCCTGAATGAAGGGTCCTGGGTGCTGGGTTTCCACCAGCCCTGCAGAGTAGACCGGGGAAAAAGATGGGGAAAACGATGTATATTTTGCCTATATCTTTCACTCCTCATAAAGGCACAAAACAACAATAAGAACCCATCACCCAAGTAGTAAAACATTTAAGCATCAATTCAGAAAAAAAAAAAAAAAAAAAGTCATTTCGATCACAACAAATGTATTTCTTGAGGTAAAAGTTGCTGGCGAATGAAATAAATAAATAAATAAATAAATAAATAAGGATCCTAGGGCTGCTAAAAAAGAAGCCCATTTTGGGAAACTCTGTTCCAGAAGGGGAAGGAGGTACTGATTTGAGGGGTGCTATTTGCACTTTTTGGGGGGGGGGGCTAAAGTCCCCCCAAAAGAAAATTTTTTAAAGTGGGGGGGGTTCCTTTTTTGGGAGTGGGGGGTATGATCCAGGCCCCATTTTTCCCCATCCCTACTTTAGCCACATTTGCAGTTTTCATAAAGAAAATCCTCAAAACGTCCCAGTTTTGCCGGAATAACTTCACTTTTTCCCCCTGCCTCCCCACCCCTTCCAGCTACTTCTACAAGCCCCGTTTCTTTCTCCTCTTCCTACTAGAATATATTTATGGAGTGATGGAATATTTTGTGCAATCCTGCCTTTTTCCTTTGTGTGTTTTCTTCCCACAACGCTTCCCTCCCGGGGGTTGATTTTACCTCACAAATTACCTCACAAACACACCAACCCCCCCCCCCAGAACTTCCATGGCAGCTCCTGTTAAAATTTAACTTAGAATTAGAATATTTCCTTTCCCAGGACTAAAATTCTGATACCTGGTTGATAAAAAAAAAAGTAACTTCGTCAACAATAGCCATGGACCCTGAATCAGGCGTGTCTTTGCTCAGCAGTGAAAAATAAGGAAAAACTGGTGGCGGGAGTGCCGGGGGTAGGGGGGGTCTGCCAGGAAGGCCAGCCTTTTTTAAGTGGGCCAAAGCGCTGGAAAAGGACCAGCCTTTGGAGCTGCCCAGAACCCAAAAATGGAGGCACTTCGGTTAAGCAACTGCAGAGAGAGAAAGGGTTCCTTTGCTTTAGACACGTCAGCAGGCGATGCGATTCAGCCATTCTGGCAAAGGATGCCTCCATTATACCTACAGTTTTTTCTCAACAAGTGCAAAGCACAGAAGTCGCTGATGTTCGTTCAGGCTGCCCAGCTGACATGGATTTTAAAAGAAGACGTTCTGAGAGACTGCGCCCTGTTTCCGGACTTTTTGGGGAACAAAAAAACCTAAAGATGTAGTAATATGTGGATATAGTTACCAGCAATTCTAAAAAGTTCAGTTTAGTCAGATCTGCAATGGGGGAAAAACACTCTTCATATTAATCAGTCTTTCTGCCTAATTACAGCTTTTTTGAGGGGGAAGTCGTAGAATTTTTTTGTGTTCTGGTTAGTGAGCATTTCGCTTGTGTTTATGGTAATGGATTAGTATTTTAGTAATCTGTTACAGTTTTTAGTTTACACACTCTTGGCTCCAGAAAAACCCTATGATAGGTTTATCTTAGAATCCCCATAAATTGGAAAAAAATTAAGGGACACAGCGACAAAAATACATATATATTGCTTATTTATATATTCTATGTATTTATGTCTTTTCCTTTTTCTCTTTTTTTTCCCCCCCCCCTGTTCTTCACCCAAATGTGAATAGTTTGTCTGTATTAAAATCAATAAAATATGAATAAGAAAAGGTTGCTTACCTGTAACTGTGGTTCTTCGAGTGGTCATCTGTGCCTCACACATTAGAAGCTTTCGCGCCTGCGCGGTAGCGTTCGGAAACTTCTAGAGCTCATTCGCTTGGCGGGAAACCCCCCCCCCACGCTGGTCTGCGATGTCCTCCGCCCAAACAACGGCTCTCCCAGTTTTGTCGTCCGCCATAGAACCTACAGGGACCTGAGAAAAAGGGGGGGGAAAGGGGGGGTGATGATGGCACAGATGACCACTCGAAGAACCACAGTTACAGGTAAGCAACCTATTCTTCTTCTTTGTGGTCTCTGTGCCTCACACATTAGGAGACTGTGTAGCTTACTGGTCAGATGGCGGGTCAGGTCCTAGAGTACGAAGGACACCCACGTCCAAACCAGGCATCTCTGCGTGACCGGCAGTTGAGCCTGTAGTGGCAAACGAAGGTCGATGGCTGGGACAAGGTCGCCACATGGCAGAGTTCATGCAGGTCTACTCCTCACAGGAGGGCCGCAGAATTTCCACAGCTCTGGTGGAGTGGGCTCGAAGAAGGGCTGGCGGAAGCTTCCTCGCGAGCTCGTACGCCAGCTGTATAGTCGTACCACCCACTTGGAGAAGCGCTGGGTGGACACTTTGTGGCCCTTCCACGCCCTCCGTGCAAAAAAGAGATGCGGTGTCTGTCGGAAACAGTTCTGTCCTTGTAAAAAGCAAGGGCCCGACACACATCAAGGGAGTGAAAGGGGCCATTCCAAAGGTGTCGTCGGGTCCGGGAGAAGGCAGGCAGGATGATGTCCTGGTTAGATGGAAGCTGGACACCACCTTTGGCAGGAACGAAAGTCAGGTCTGAGGACCACCTTGTCCATGTGGAAGACCAGGAAGGGCTCGTCCACTCGAAGAGCTGTTATCTCACCCGCTCGTCTTGCTGAGGTAACAGCCACCAAGATGGCAGCTTTAAGGTCAGCAGCCTCTCATCCGAGGTCACCATCGGTTCAAAAGGGGGGCTTTGTGGGGTGTGATAGCACCAACGACAGGGACCATGGTGAAGTGGGGCATACCGGTGGGGAAAAATGTTGTAATCCCTTCAGGAACCGCTTAACGGTATCGTTCTGAAAAAGGCGAGCCGAGGATCGTGGCGGTTGGATGCCACGATCCGTAGAGGTATACCCTCAGGGATGGAAAGGCCAGGCCCTGCTGTCGGAGGCGAAAGGAAAAAGTGGAGGACGGTGGAGAGCCCGACGGGGATACCGGCTATGCCTCTCTTAGCGAAGATCAGGAACGTCGCCACTTGTATTGGTAGTTGCGACGGGTGGATTCTTTTTTGGCCGCGACGAGGACGTTACCGAGCACGGGGGCGTTTGTGCGATATCCTCCAGGCATGGGGGGCCAGGCGTGACAGGTCCAGATGGAGGACGCGGCCATCGGAGTGGGAGAAAAGCCCGGAGTCGGCGGTAGCCGGAGAAGGTCACCTCGCGCGGCTTTAGCAGGGGTGTGAACCAGGCTGCCTGGCCTCCGGGGCTACCAGGATTCGTCGGCACTGTCAGCGAGGATCTTTGATATCGTCCGGCTGAGCAACGGGAACGGCGGGGAAAGGCGGGAAAGCGTACAGGAGTTTTCCCGGGCCACGGAACCTAAGGCGTCCCCGATGGAGGCCCGATCGTGGCCTGCTCTTGAACGAAGGCTGCACTTCGGTTTTCCCTGGTCCAAAGAGGTCGATCGATGGTTCGCCCCAGAGGTGTTGAATCAGGCTGAAAGCCCTCCGGAGAGAGACCATTCGTGATGGGATGAAGTGTCCCTGCTGAGGGCGTCTGCTTAGTGTTCTCCTGCCTGGCCAGGTGAACAGCTGGGATGTGTTTGTAGGCGAACGCACCAGTCCCACAAATCAAGGGCAGTGTTCAGCAGGGTTGTGGAATGAGTCCCTCCTTGTCTTTTTGTAACAGACTCCAGTGGTGTTGTCTGTGAGGATCAGGATGTGCGGCCGGCGACGACGTGGCGGAATGCCTGTAGTGCTTTTGAATGACCAGGAGCTCGAGGGCGTTGATGTGGAGAGCCGTCTCGTCGCCGCTCCATCTGTCGCGGACTTTGAGGTCGCCGCAGTGGGCACCCCATCCGTAGAGGGAGGCGTAGGTCGTTACTGTCACCTTCGGTGTCGGCTGTCGGAAAGGCATCCCCGACAGCAGGTTGTCTCGTGAGTGCCACCATTGGAGGGATGAACGGACTCCGCCGGCAACTGCAGTTGAATGCTCTGTTCGTCCGCAGGGGATCAAATATGCGGACGAACCAGTGTGAAGAGGCCTTGCCCTCAGCCTTGAGAGGTAAGTGACAGTGGTCGTCGAGGCCATGTAGTCCAGCAGTTGCTGGATTCTCCTTGCGGACAGAGTGGAAGCCACGTATGCGTGAACGGCGGCTTGAATCAAGGTCTGCGCCCGAGTCTCTGGTAGGTACACCCTGGTGGACATGGAGTCCAGAGTGACACCGATGAAGTCCAAAGCCTCGCCCGGGTTGAACCTCTTGGGGGGGATGTAGTTGTTGACCCCCCAGGTCGAGGATCGGTCGAAAGGGGCCCGGGGGTTCGGTACCGTGAAGTACCGGGAAAAAAGCCGGTGGAACTGGCTTTCGATGGGAGCCGTTCGATTGCTGCTTTTTGGAGGAGGGACTATCTCTTCTAGGAGAACCGAGCTTGACGGAGTGGAGTAGTAAACGCCTCGAGGCGGAATATCTTGAAAATCGATGGCGTAGCCAAGACGGACATGGAAAGTACCCAAAGTCCGTAGTGCATGTTGCCACTCCGACAGGTGTCGAGCAGAGTCGGCTGGTCTCCGAGGGCTGGTGGGAGGCTGAAGAGTGGTTGTTGGTGAGGCGGCCCGCTGAACAGGTAAAACCAGGACTTCTTTTCAGGAGGACTGCTTAGACGAGGCGGCTTTGGGGGGGGGTTGAGACGACCCCGAAGAAGGTCTCGAGGGACCAACTGGGCCGACCTCGGAAGGACGAGGTCGATGATCTTCTCCACGACTGCCAGAAAGCAGGGGGCCTCGGGGCCCGCGCGGAGGGGTGAAGGCTGATCTTTTTGGCCGTGAGTTTGCCTTGACGAGGTTGTCCAACGATTCATCGGTCGACGGTTGAACAACCCTCACCATCAAAAGGAAGGTCCTCGATTCCGTCGAGTGTCCTCCTGAATGTCCGCCGGTCGTAACCAGGCATGGCGGTGCAAGCCGACGGATCCGACATGGCCCTCGATGTAATCTCCACCGCGTGTCGAGAGGAGACGATCTGCTGGCGGGAGATCGCTACCGCCTAGTTGAAAACATGGCAGTAGCCTGGGGGATGTCCTCCGGACGGATTTATGGCCGGGGAGAGACATCGAGGACCTTGCACAGGTACACCGCGAGGCAAGCCTGCGGTTGGACAACCGTATGTGCAGTGAGGCGGCGGAGTAGAACCTCCTTGCATAGGCGTCCAACTTGCGGCCTTCCTTGTCCGGTGGGGGGATGTGCTGTCTGCCGCTGCCCTTATTCTGAGCAACAGACGACCAAGAGTTTGGCACAGGGTGGTTGAAGAGATAACTCGCGTTATCCTTTTGCACCCCGTAAGGGGTTTTAACCTCTGCGGTATCGGCTCGCCGACGCCGGCTTGACGACCTTTGCGATGAGGGGAGAAGAGGCAACGGGGCGGTGGCGGGTTTCCTTTCTTCAACCATCGAGAAGACCAGGTCGTCATCTTCCAGTTCCGCATCCGCAATCTTAAGGCCAAGGGAGTGGCCATCCAAAAACAGCATCCGGAGAACTGTTGCACGTCCCTAACGAACGGGGAACCCGGGTTTCCCCCAATCCCAGAGGAGGGGACTTCTGCGAGGCCGCCTCCGGGTGTCAGACTCGGCACTGGAGTCGAGGACTCGGAGCTGGGTGAGTCCTCTCACTGCTCCCGCTCTGGTTCTTTAGTCACGGTCGCCGACTGTATCTTTTTTGGCTTGTCCGCAGTAGAAACGGGGACCGTGGAGGCGTCCCGTTTAGGTGGGCGACCACTGACTTCACCTTCTTGGTGGTGGCTGGTGTTGTCTGGCAGGCTGTTGTAGACATGGCCTGCTTGGTCACCACAGACTCCGTAAGGCGTGACGCAGTAGAGGTAACCCTGGGCGGGGGTGATACCGCTCGGTACCGAGGTGAAGGCTCCCTCGCCCTGTGGTATCGAGGCGAGGGGGAGCGACTGAGGGAGCGGTCAGCGCGGCGGTGGTCTGCCGGCGAGTGGCTTCGGTATCTTTGATACCGACGTTCCTCTCTCTCTTGGGAGCGGGAGCGAGACCGACGGCGTTCTCGTTGAGGTGACCGGGACCTCCGGAAGGTCTCCCAGCGCCTCGGGTCACGGTGGTACCGATCCCGGTATGATGGAGAATGTGACCGGTAGGACGCCGGGCGCTCTCTCCACTCAGATTCCCTGGCGTACCTGGCCACGTAGGATGCCGAGGTGTATCTGGAGGCAGACGAGCGAGGCTGTTCCTCATGGGTTTCCTGAGGAGGCGGCGATCTTTGCGGCAGCTCCGAGGAGCGTGACCGAGATCTAGCCGATATCGAGCGCCCTTCCGGGGAAGCAGAGGTTTGCCGGGATGGCCTCTGCTGCAGGTCAGCCAACCTGTGGCAGCTCGAAGGGCGGTGGTGTTGTTCCTCCACCAGGGTTGGAGGTTCCTCCACCGGCGAGTGGGCCCCCCTTGTGGCGCGTCCTAAATCTCATCGCCCGAGAATGGCGGCTCGTTTCCCCCTTTTTTGAAGGCTCAAGAGTCGGAGGAGGAATGGGAGGAGAGCGCTTCTTCTCCTTCCTCTTCTTCTTCTTGTCCTTCTCCTTCCCCTTTTCCCTTTGTCTCCGTCCGGAGCAGGGCGCTTCTTCTGAGGCGTCTCCTTGGTGGGCCCTTTTGGGCCTTCCTTGTCGTCGGGGAAACCCCTTTAGCTGACTTGGCAGCCGCCGACAGCTTTGGGATCCTGGTTGGTTGCGAAGGGCGTTCTTGACCCCGGGCACCGAGCCCAATGCCCCAATGAGGGAAGGCACCCCTGATCCATCGATGGTGGGTTTTTTTGTCAGCCATCTTGGTTTGGGGAGGCTTTTCAATCGCCTTCAAAGACTGCTCCCAACAAAAAGATTTTAGTCTCGAAGACCTGGGGGAGAGTTTGAGAAGTGAACTCCCGACAAATTGGGCAAGTCCGAGTGTTATGAGACTCGCCCAAACAGAAGAGACACTCCTTATGGCTGTCGGAAAGAGCGACCTTACCCCCATGCGACACGAAATTTTAAACAGCCCCGGACATAAGACGAAAAATGGGAAGAAACGTGGAGAAAAGTCTGAAATTTCCCAAATCCGAGGGAAGCCCAGAGAGGGTCAAGAAACTTCCAAAATAAAAACAGTGAAGGAAAAAGCCAAGCAGAGGAAATAGGGGGAAAAAGCTAAAGAAAATTTCCCCAAAAACCCCCTTTCCCCCCCTCTTTCTCAGGTCCCTGTAGGTTCTACGGCGAAGGGGCCCGAAAAAGAGGGAGAGACCGTTGCTCGGCGGGAGGAGCATGTGCAGTACCGGCGTGGGGGAGGGGTTCCCCCCAAGCGAACGAGCTCTAAAAATTTTTCCGAACGCTACCGCGCAGGCGCAAAAGCTCCTAATGTGTGAGGCACAGAGACCACGAAGAAGAAAAATAATTATATAATTAATTACATAAATAGTAATTTTGCAAGAGCAATATATTTATATTTATACACACACACACACATACACACGCACACACACAATTCAGACACTTCCAGGAGATGGCCGTACCATCCAATAGGGAGGATTTGGATTACCACAGCTCCCATGCAGCTGGGACCCGCAGCAATTCCGTTTTTTTAAACAAGGGATAATCAAGTATAATAATGAGAACTCTCTGTAGCTAAGGCCTCCCAGGAAGCAGGATGCCAGCTATGCCTCCAAGAAAAAAGTAATTTGGGAGAGGGGAAAGTCAGCCCATGAAGGGCCTTCCTATGGACTCATCCAGTGGCCTCTCCTGAAATACGTTTTAAAAAACATATGAACCCATAATAAGATAAATACTGAGAACTACTAGTGTTTGAAGCTAAGCTGGACCCGGGGAAGGGCCTCCTCGCTTCTCAGAGTCTCCCCAGTTGGGGATTGGTTTAAAGGGCGGGGGAAAGGATTTAACGCCTCTTTGTTGGGGGGCTTCCAGCAAACCTCTGTCCCCTTCACTGGTCTTGCTGGGCCCAAGGAGGATTTACCTAAGGAAAAAAAAACTGGGGGGCCTTTCAGCGGCAGTTTTTTAAAAATTGGGGAAAAAGGATTTCCTTCCCATCACTACATCCCAGGCATAAAAGTTTTTGTTTTTATTAATTTCCCTTTCTGTGCATGTTTTTAACTCATTTTTTCTCCATATATTTTTTAGGTCTTTGGGGGGCTGGGGGCTAGATCCCAGTCAAGTTAAATGGGACCCCAGCAGTCATCTATCCCAACCCCGATATTATGGAAATGCACATTAAGGCACTCCTGAAGGGTGGCCCCTGAATTCCTGCTTTGAAAACCCCCACAAAGGGAATCCCTTTCGTTTTTCTCTGCTACGGTAAGGCCGTTTAGCAGCAACAGCATTAGAAAAATAGAGCGGGTTTTAAATATTTTCATCCCCATCCTTCTCAGTTCATTTATAACAACATGCCTCAAATAACAAAACCCCTGCAAAGGTTTTCCCCCTTGTGCAAGGCCTTTTTGTGCTTTTTTCTCATCCTCTGGGTAGCAGAAAGGATTTTTAGCAGCATCAGCATTAGAAAACAAAGGGATGGAGGGAAATAGTTTCATTCCCATCATCCTCAGTTGATTTATAACACCATGCCTCAGTTGAAAAACCCCCTAAAAGGGGTTTCCCTTTGGCAAAGCCCTTTTTAGGCTTTCCTCCTCATCCTCTGTCTAGGAGGGGTGCTTTTTAGCAGCATCAGCATGAAAGAACAGTGATAAGGGAAAATACTCTCATCCCCATCATCCTTGATTGATTTATACTGCCATGCCTGGGTTTAAAGACCCCTAAAAAGGCATCTCTCCCATTGTCAAGGCCTTTTTATGTTTTCCCCTTTTCATCCTCTGGGTAGGAATCCTTTTTAGCAGAATTAGCATTATCGTAGAAGGACAGGGAAGAAAGAGTGGGGGAAAAATTTTTTCCCCCCATCATCCTTAATTAATTTATACAGGCACTCCTGAGTTAACAAAGCCCCGGAGAAGGAACCTCCCCATTGGCAATAACATTTTATGCTTTCCTCCTCACCCTCTGCTAGCAGGAAGGCTTTTTAGCAGCATTAGCATAGGATGGGGGGAATTGGGCACCCTTTTTTGGTCCTTCCTCCTCTTTTCCCCCCCCTAATTCCCCACCCTGTCCCCCCAACTCAGATGTACTCCTACGCCTCCTACGTCTTCCAAGAGGCCGGTATCCCTGGCGACAAGATGCAGTACTACATCACAACCATCGCTGTTGTCTCTTCATGGTGGATTTCTCTGAGAACCCCCCTCATTCTGACTTTGGAGGGTGGTCCAGAGAGAGTGTCTCCCATCATTCCCTCTCCTTTCTCATGAACTGAGCTTGGAAAAGTTATTTTTTTCTTTGTTGAGGAAGGGGGAAGTGCAGCTCTCGGGGGCTACAAATGTGGTTAGAACCAATTCCACAGCATGGGCACCGCAGCCCCCCAGGATGCTGTCGAGGGATTCTGGGAGTTGGAGTGGGAGATTCTGGAAGTTCTCTTGGCACTGAGGGAAAAGAACATTTCTCTAGAGTTTGGAAAAGTTTCTTCGTCTTTGGGAGGGGCTGGCGATAACCCCCATAACCTACAGTGGTGATGAGAACAACAGAATCTTTGTTTTGGGGACTATGGTGCCCACCACACCTGCTGGGGGATTTTGGGAGTTGTGGTCCTTGGGAAGGGAATGTTTCCCAAGTGTTTGGGTGATGGCAAGGTGGTTCATCTGAGGGGGGAAGGTGGAGGGTGGTCCCCCTTCTCTCCTCACCACCACCTGGGGGGATTTTCTCATCCGCTGGCTTAGCTCCACATCTGTCTACCGTAATTCATTTTGGAGAGGTTGGAGAACAGTGTGAGTTGGTTTTTTCTGTGCCAGTGTCTATTTTTTGAGCAATCGTGGATAAAAACAAATGAACAAACAAAATCAGTTGTGTAACAATGTTGGTTTTGTTGTTGGCATGTGCCTTCAACTCATTTCCAAATTATGGAGACCCTAAAGGAAAACCCGATCACAGGATGTTTTCAAGTTTTTTGGGGGGGGTTTGCTCCCGTTGGCTTCCTCTGAGGCTGAGAATGTGACTTGCCCATGGAAACCTGTGGGGAGGCTTCAGGAAGCCTCCCTTTTAGCTAAGGGGAAGACCAAATTAGCCCCTTTTTGAAGAAATCTTTCAAATAACTCTTTTGTATATGTACGTGCCTTTAAATCACATGTTGACTCATGGCAACCCCATGAGATTCATAGGGTTTGCTTAGGCAAGGAAGGTTCAGAGTCAGTTTTTCCAGTTCCTCTGGAATAGAACCTCCAGCACATGATATTTTTTGGTGGTTTCCCATCCGGGTCCTAACCAGGCCTGCCCCCTGCTTAGCCTCCAAGGTCAGACGGGTTTGGGTGGATTTTTAAGGTATGATGTGGGCACCGTGACTCAGTATTTTCACTCGAAGACATGGAACAACAACAAAGCAATGTAGATCCCGTGTGGTATTTGAGTTTTCCAGAGGACGAAGATTCAAATCCACATTTGGCCACAGAGACCCACAGGGTGACCTTGGATGAGTCACACTCTCTCAGCCTCAGAGGAGGGCAGTGGCCAACCTCCTTTGAGCACGGAAGGACAGAGGGTAAGGGAAGAAATTTAGGTTTTGTACAGCACAAATCTAATAAAAAAGATGCAGAGAAGCATGTAAGAAAATGGGGGACCATGGTCTAAAATGGGGTGGCCTATTTGCAGCCTTCCAAATGTTCTTGGACTGCAACTCCCAGCGCCCTCTGCCACCAGCCATGGTGGCTGGGGCTGATGGGAATTGCAGCCCAAAACCCAAGCTGGGAAAGAGTAAATACCCCACTCCTCCCAAATCCATCTAAAATTCTACATAACCCTCTGTGGTAAAGTAGGCGTGGCCCACGCTCTCGTTAACTGGTTGGTTGCAGTACAATTGGACATGGTCCTCGTTTTAACCCCCTTTTCAAATTGGGCTGTAGCAAAAATTTTTTTGGGTTGGGTTTATTTTTTGACTTTTTAAAAAATGTTAAGCAGTTTAAAATTCTTTGGAGTTGACTATATCGCGTGCCCCCCCGAGATTTTTGGATATAGGGTGGGATGGAGGTATGGGGAGCCAGCGTGGCATGGCATTTGGGTGCTGGATGAGCAGCCCAGGAAACCAGGGTTCAAATCTTTCTCAGCCGTGGAAGCCCACTGTGTGACCTTAGACAGGTCACGCTCTCTCAGCCTCAGAAAAAGGCAGTGGCAAAGCCCCCTTTGGATGGAACCTTGAGAGCCATTGTGTTGACTTTGGACTAGGACTCTGAGAGACCTTTTCAAATCCCTGCTTAGCTGTGGAAGCCCACCAGGTGACCTTGGGTAAATCTCACTCTCTCAACCTCAAAAAGGCAGTGGTGGCAAATCCACTGTAAACAAAGCTGCCCCCAGAAAGAAAAAATGATAGTCACATATTCTCAGCCCCAGAAAACCATGTGGGGGGTTTTCCCATTAAAGTTGGAAATGACTTCAAGACACACAACCACAACAGGGGGTCCCCGAAAAGTGAAGAGTCAACCTGAAGATGCATCATAGCAGTAGAAACATGAGAGAGAAATGAGATAGATAAGATACCTCTCCTCAGGTGGGACTAAAATGAGATGATGTGGCAATAATGCCTGGTAAAGTGGGAGGCTGTTGGAAAAGGGGAGGGGGAGGATGGATGGATGCATCGAGGAAGCCCCGGCTACGCTGAGCTTGCAAGGCCTGAGCAGGGTTGTTGATAACAGGCTGACCTGGAGCTCTCTCATTCAGAGAGTTGGCAGAACTCAAAGTTGACTTGATAGCAATAAAAAATTTACAGATAAAAAATTACTAAATAAACGCGAAGGACCAGAGATGGCCCACCTGCCGTGGCTGAGGGTGAGACAACGGCCTCATTGCCCCACCCAGATGGTCCCCCTTTGAGCACCTTGGACAGAGGGTGGGATAAGATAACAATTAGTTCAACAAATCATAAATAAATAACTAAATCTGGAGGGGGCCTCAGATTGCCCACCGCAGGGTTCTAAAATCCCTGGTGCTCTCCCTGGCTGGCCTGCCGGTGCCGTATGGGGTACCAGTCCCATGAGGGGCCCATGGCCAGCCTCTCTCTGTTTCGGAGCAGCCCAGGCCTGGCTTGGGTTGTGGGAAGCCAGGGGCTGAGGTGAGGCAGGGTGGGGAGCATAGGGCCCTTGGGGGGGAAGAGGCCTGGCCCTCCTCCCCCCCCTTCCTGGAGACTGGCATGGTGCCCCACTGGCATTTGCAGCCCGGCAGGGGCCACCAGCTGTGGTTTCCCCTCTTCCTTTTCATGGCCTTTCAGCGAATCCGGTGTGATTAACCCCCCTTTTTATGTCTCTCTCCCTCTTTTCCCCTTTTGTCCCAGGACCATCCAGCCTGCAATAATGCGCCGGGCGGTGTTTGTACAGGAAAATGCTGCCGTACGGATTCCTGCCGCCGTCTCTTGCCCCGGGCGGCTCCACCCCAAAAGGAGCTGGGAGGGGGGGGAGCAGGGCTGGTCGTGTCTCTCCACCTGAGTGAAGAAGGGGGCACTGTTGGGGGGCAGGTGGAGGTCCAGAGAGAGGTCACGTGCACCCCCATGAAGAGGTTTTCGGACTAGAGTCCCAGCAGCCCTAGTGAAACCAATAGTGTTGGGGGGGGATGGCTGATGCAGTCTAGCCACATCTGGATGGCTACGCCTACCCCGACCCTGGAACAGTTTCCTAAAGGCTGGTAACCACAACCGTTCTGTCCCCCAACTGAGTGGGTCTTTATTTTTAATGAGAAATTGGTTTAACTTTCCTCCTCCTTGCTGGAAACCCAACCCTTTGGGCCCAGCTTCCCCCCAGGCCCTGGGCTGCTGGAAGGATCTCTTTTAGCCCATGTTCAGAGGTCCCCTTTTCACATCTTTATGCCTCTGTCAGTCACTCCCATGCTCTCGAACTCAGGACAGAGAGAAGCTAGGATAACTCCTTTCCCTACTGCCATCACCAAGGGGGGAGACCTTCTTCACTCAGGGGTGGACAAATGACCCTTCCTTGCAGCAGAAGGAGCTTTTAACTGGACAGGGGCGTTGTGTTTCTGCTTTTATTGGTGTGTGTGTATGTGTGTTTAAATGGCATCTTTCCCCTTTTTTTCATCCTTTTTCATGGCTTGATGGCCATCTGTCGGGAGTTTTGAGGGTGTTGCTGCATGGCGGGGGGTTGGACTGGATGGCCCCTGTCTTGTCTCAAATTCTGAGGGGGGGGGTTTTGGTTTTTTCTGAGGTAATTTGTGAGGAAAAATTTAAACCCCCCAAGGGAGGGAAGCGTTGTGGGGAAAAAACACAGAAAGGCAAAAGGCAGGATTGCACAAAATATTCCATCACTCTATAAATATATTCTAGTAGGAAGAGGAGAAAGAAACGGGGGGGTTTAAGGAAAAATAGCTGGAAGAGTGGGAAAAGGGAAGGGGGGCTAAATTGGGGGGGATTTCCCGGGTAAACTGGGACATTTTGAGGATTTGCTTTATGAAAGCTGCAGTGTGGCTAAAAAGAGATGGGAAAAGTGGGGCTCATGGACTGCATACGCCCTCCAGCTCCCCCAAAAATGAAGAACCCCCTCCCCTTTTTAAAAAAATTGGTGGTCTTTTGGGGTGACTTCAGCCCCCCCCCAAATGGTGCAAATACCACCCCTCAAAACAGACCTCCTTTCCCCCTTTTGGGAAAAGGGTTTTCCCCCAAAAAGGGCTGTATTTTTTTAGCAGCCCTAGGATCCTTATTCATTTATTTATTTATTTCATTCACCAGCAACTTTTACCTCAAGAAATATGTTTTTTGTAAAAGAAATGACTTATTTGTTTGCTGAAATTGGGTTCTTAATGTTTTACTACTTGGGTGATGGGGCTTATTGTTGTTTTTTGCCTTTATAAGGGGTTAAAAAAGTATAGGCAAAATATACCCGTGTTTACCCCATCTTTTTCCCCGGTCTACTCTGCAGGGCTGGTGGAAACCCAGCACCCAGGGCCCCCCATTAGGGAGGGCGTTGCCTGCTGAAAGGCCTAAACCAAAGGATCTCTTGGCATTTAGTGCCTCCATTTTGAGTTCTGGACTCCCAGCACTTCCTGCCACCACATTTCTCCTCCTCCTTCCCCGCTGGCCCAAAACTCTGTGACTAGGGTTTGTTCCTGATTGGGTTTAGCAGAAGTTACTTTTTTTTTTTAAACAACCAGGTATCAAATTTTTTCCAGGATTCTGAGTTTCTTCTAACAGGGGGGCTGCCATGGAAGTTCTGAGGGGGGTGTTGGTGTTTTTGTGGGTAATTTGTGAGGTAAAATAAACCCCCAAAGGGGGGGAAAAGGCTGAGGAGAGAGCGTTGTGGGAAGAAAACACACAAGGCCCCAAAAGGGAGGATTGCACAAAAAATTTTTCCCCAAAAAAGTTAATAATAGACATAATTCATGTTTTATGTTGTGTTTCTTGGCCTCAAAAAGCACCTGTTTTGAGGCAGGGTCCCCCCCTGCCTTTTCCCCCAGCCCAAGGCTTCGCAGGAGGACGTAGGCCTCAGACCCCAAATAATGTCTCATTTATTAAACAAGCAATTTTTTTGTTTTTTTTTTGTTTTGTGGCTTAAATTGTATCAATATCTAATTTGTTTTTTCCTCAGAGGTGAAGTCACTAGGGGAAAAAAATGGAAATTTTTCCTCCAAATAAGAATGTTTTTTTCCCCCTTTTGAAATTTCCCTTCAGTCCCCAAATTTCTAGCATTGGAGGGAATGAGAAATTGCAAATCATTCACATCTAGTAGTAGTATAAATTTATAGATTTTGTCAATTGACCATGTAAAGAAATAACTTCAAACATTATAAAAGGCAATAAAATAAGTAAAAGGGAGTAAGCAAGATAAAAGAAGCTAAAATAAAGTATGACAAAATATAAAAGGAAGTAAAAATGAAAGACTTAAAAGCAAAACACTCTAAGAAAATATCAAAACTTATAATAATAGGTTATCAACTTCTCTTGTGATAAGATACAAATAATAAAATACAGAAACAGTAGCATTTAGATTAATTCATCCCCCCTTTCATGCAACTCCAATATATTTTATGAATTGTTTTCTCAGTTGAACAGCTCTATTTGCAAACTTAGCAGTTTTGAAGACTACATATTTGTTAGTGCCATGAAGGAAAGAAGATAATTGTTTGTGAGGGTCCCAATATTTTGTTCTCATTCACATCTAAAACTCTTTTGTTTGCATTGCCAAATTCACTTGCTTCTTGGTTTCCGACATCTTTAACTGTGCTTTTTTGCAAATATTGATTAATACTTAAGAGAAGATGCAAACAAAGTATATTCTATTACTGCAGAAAAAAAGGGAAAAAGAGATGGAGAAAAGAAAAAAAATCCACACATAATACTAATATGTAACTAGAACTAAAACTAAACAAAATTGAACTTGACTGAAACAGAGAAATAATAACACAAACTTGATAAAGTAACAATATTAAAGACAATAATGACAAGCTTAAATAATAATTTATTAAACAGGTATTAAAGAAGCTAAATAATAAACTTAAAAGACTCATCTCTTGCACTGTCTGAACTGTATTTCTAGATGCTCAATTGAAATTTTAATTTAATGCAATGCAAGAAATTGGGGACTGAAGGAAAATTTTAATTTTGGAGGGAGGCAGAAAACGTCTTTGGGGTGACAAATACACCCCCAAAATTTTATCTTCTCCCCAATAGCTGTGCTCGCTAATCCTGCATCTTCCCCTATCCTTTATCAAGTCTTATAGCGAACTTTTCTTTTTACTTTCCTTAGAACTTTATTCTGTTTTCCAAAATTTCATAACAAACATAGCATAGGAAACATTTAAAATAGCACTCTATACAATCTGAAATATTTAACATGGTTTTAGTAAAACTAGTAACTTTTTCAAGCAAAACCCCACTGAATATGCTGTGACTTATCTCTGTGTGAGTAGCAGCAAAAGTTTTATGAATAATTGCTAATATTAAAAATATTTAAATTTTTGCCATTGTTCTGTGTCACACATCCTTGTGTGGAATAAATTTTTTCCAGAAGAGATTTGACAGCAGAATACGCTCTCTGAATTAAAAAAAAAATACTTAACACCTATCTCTTCAGGCAATTTTTAACTATGAATTTTACACTGATGTAGTTTAAATGGTTTTATGTGTTTTCAATGTATTTTAATGCATGATATGTTTTTAGTTCTATTTTAATTTATGTTGTAACCCATGTCAAGCCTTGGGCAGAGTTGGGTAAGAAATAATAATAATAATAATAATAATAATAATAATAATAATAATAATAATTTCATTTAAATAATATTAATTAATTATAGTATTATTAATTATATAATTAATTAATATGATTTGTGTTGTTGTTGTTTTCCAACTTATTGCAACCCTAAGGCAAACCAGGTTTCCTTGGGCGTGTCTGGTGCACCCAAGGTCACCCAGTGGTTTGCATGGCTGAGCTACTACACAACGCTGGCTTTCTAAGAATATAATTACCAAGCCCAAAAATTCCTTATTTCAAGTTGTGTTAATTTAAAGTTAAAAACAGAAAAACAGGGTCCAAAAACCCAGTATGTATTTGTATTATTTGTGAAAAGCAGTGTTTTAGTAAACTCAGCCATCTGGGTAGGGGTTTTACACGGAGGCAGTATGTGTCTGGGACAGGGTTGGTAGATCTAGGGGGTGGGTCTCTAGTTTTTTGGGTCATCTTCAGTTTGGCGACAAGGGCACAAGTTTTTTTTGGGTAAACCGTTTTTGTGGGGAAAAATTAGCTCTGAGCACTGCTTTAGCCATGCAAAGAGGGCAGGGTAATTAGGATCTTTTAAAAACCCCAAAATTTAAGGGGTAAAGGGCCCCGTCAGAAATCACACAAGTTGTTCAAATTTAAATTTTTATTGGCATAGATGCTAAAGTCCATACAATCACTCAGCTGCACTCACTCCAAGACTATAGAAAGTTAAAAAGGGTGAAAAATTGAGAGAGAGAAAGAGAGGGAGAGAGACATAAGGGTTTGATTTGAGCCCCTTTCCCAAACCAGAAGTCTTCAGCTGGGGGAAAACAATTTTCACCTGCCTTGAGGGGGGAGGGGACTTTTCCAGCTTCATGGTTTTCAGATCTGAGGGGAACTCCAAATCCAAAACTCCCAACTCCAAAACCAAAACTCCCCAAAAAAATGAGAAAAATGCGCCTAGTTATAGAGCTGACCCATGTCCTGGGAAACCAAATGGCTGCAGTTTTTTTAAGATGGATTTCAGCTTTTGTAGTTCAAAGAAAATACAGCCTAACACCCTTGTAGTTTCCTGCAAGATAAATACTCATCCAGAGATGCCTACCTCAAAGTGTCAAAATTTCCCGGCTGTTTGCATTGTTTATTTGTTCCCAGAGAGTTATTGTCTCCTGATCGCTGCTGAAAAGCCATTCAAGTGGCCTTTGAGCCATTTGCAAGATTTACCCAGGATGTGATAGGAAAAACCAACTCTTTTGATCTGTCTCCATAGCCACTGCCTACGTGTCCATCCAGTATATCTCTATGATTCATTATGTTTGATATAAAATAATTAGGATCCTCACGACATAACTTTTTGTGTTTGGGGGCTTACACTAATATATTGGAAAATAGGAAGAGAATTCAAAAGGATAAACTTTAAAAAATGCATTGAAATTCATAAAATCTAATTCAGCAGGGAGAAATACAAAGTTTGGGACTGAGACTGTTTTGGTTGCCTTGGTGGATGACCTGTCCTGGCAACTAGATGGGGGGGCGTGTCCCCTTGGTTCTGCTGAACCTTTTGGCCGCTTTCTGTATCATTGGCCATACTATCCTTCTGGGTCACCTTGTGAGGTGGGAAATGGGGGGGACTGTTTTGAGGCGTCATTCCTTCCTGGGGGGCCAAGCCCAGAAGGTTTGTGGGGGAAATCCTGTTTAACCCCTTGTCCTTTGGCCTGTGGAGTGCCTCAGGGTTCTGTCCCGCGTGCTATTTCACATCTGGTGAAACCGGGTTTGGGGTAGATTTCTGGAGTTTGGGGATTTGGTGCCATCAGTACGCAGAAGACACCCAACTTTATTACTCTTTTCCACCACAAGCCGGGGAAGCTGTTTTGGTCCTAAAAAGGGGGGCTCTTTTCAGTAATGGATTGGAAGAGGGCAAACAAAATTGAAATTTAATCCAGACAAAAGAGAGGTACTCTTGCTCAGTTGAAAGAAAGATCCCGGGAAAAACGGATTCAGCCTGTGTTAGATGGGGTTACGCTTTTCTCTGAAGACACTGGTCCACAGCCCAGATGTCCTCCTGAGGACACTCTGAGCCTGGGAACCCAGGTCTCAGCAGTAGTCAGGAGTGCATTCCCCAGGTTTAAAAGGGTTCGCACAAGGGCCCTCTCCCCCCCTTAGATGTCAGACCTGGCCAGAGTGACACCTGCCTTGGTTGCATCTCAGGGGTTAAAACGTAACAGGCTTAGTGGGGTTTTCCCTTTTAAGAGCTTTAAATTTTACCCGGTCCAAGGAGCTGCAGCCAGATTGTTAACTGGAACTACTAAAGGGGTCACACAGCCCCCCCCTGTTGCAACAGCTCCACTGGGTGCCATTCTGTTTCTGGGCACAATTCAAAGTGCAGATGATGACCTTTTAAAACCCTACAGGGCTACCTCCAGGGCCATTTTTCCACTATGAACCAGTCCTGCTTTGAGATCTGCTGGAGAGGCCCTTCTTTCTGTCTCACCACCTTCACACATACATCTGGTGGGAAAACAGAGAGGGTCTTCTCAGTGGCTGCTCCCAGGCTGTGGAACTCTCCTCCCAAAAGAGGACAAAACCCCCCTCCCTTTTTTTCCGTAGACAGTTCAATAGCAATAGCATGTGTATTTCTATACCGCTTATCAGCTAAGTGCTCTCTAAGCGGTTTACAACATGTTAGCTAATTGTCCCAACAAGCTGGGTACTTTTTCCCGACTGCGGAAGGATGGAAGGCTGAGTCAACCTGGAGCCCTGCAGAGTCGTGGCCGCAGTACCAGCATTTAACCACTACGCCACCAGGATTCCTGTTTAAAAATTTAAATTTAAAAACATTTTTATCTTAGCAGACATTCAATAAAGGATCATTGCCTGACTAAAGAAAGGTGCTGGTTATTTCTAATTGTGATCTGTTAGTTGTTTTTAATGGACATTTTTACTTTGTTTTAATTATTCTGTGCCTATTTATTTTCTGTTTTAACTTTTGTACATTATGGTTTTTTAACTCTGTTTTTTTTTGTACATGTATTGTCCCCTTTTTAGTCCTGCCCCAAAGGGAAAAAAAAGAATATAAATGAAGGTGATAATAATAATAAAAACAACAACATGAGAACAAGCCTGTGGAATCCAAAAGGAAAACGCAGGATTGTCTGTAAAAAAAGAAGGGGTTTTTAAAAGAGCACAAAGAAAAATCAAAGACTAGAAGAAGAAATCCTCTGCTGTTCAAGGAGCTCTTCTTTTAAAATTTTGACTTGAATCAGAAAAAAAAATGGAATTTTGAACATCTACATTCATATCCCAGAACCCATGGAGAGGAGAAGCTGTATAAGTGTATGGAATGTGGAAAGAGCTTCAACAGTAGTGGAACATTTAGTAAACATCTAAGGATTCACACAGAGGAGAAGCCATTTAAATGCATGGAATGTGGAAAGAATTTCAGTCAGAGTGCAAATCTGCGTTCCCATCAAAGGACACACACAGGGGAGAAGCCATTTAAATGCATGGAATGTGGCAAGAGTTTAGTAAGAGTGGATCTCTGCGTTCCCATCAAAGGACACACACAGGGGAGAAGCCATTTAAATGCATGGAATGTGGAAAAGGGGTTTTTTCCCAAAAAAATTTTAGGAAGGGGAAAACAAAAGGTCCGCTTTCCCTCAAAGGACCACACAGGGGAGAAGCCATTTAAATGCATGGAATGTGGAAAGAGTTTCAGTTGGAGTGCAAAAATTCGTTCCCATCAAAGGACACACACCGGGAAAAGCCGTATAAATGCATGGAATGTGGAAAGAATTTCAGTCGGAGTGGATCTGTCATTCCCCCTCAAAGGACACACACAGGGGAGAAGCCATATAAATGTATAAATGTGGAAAGAGTTTAGCGGAAAATTTGGGAAAATATAGTAGACATCAAAGGATTCACACAGGGGAAAAGCCATTTAAATGCATGGAATGTGGAAAGAGCTTCAGTGAGAGTGGAAATTATATGACATCAAAGGACTCACACAGGGGGGAAAACCCTTTAAATGCATGGAATGTGGAAAGAGCTTCAGTCGGAGTGCACATCTGCATTCCCATCAAAGGACACACACAGGGGAGAAGCCATTTAAATGCACGGAATGTGGAAAGTGCTTCTCTCAGAGTAAAGTTTTCGTTCACATCAAAGAACCCACACTGGGGAGAAATCATAAATGTCATAAAATGAAATATGCTTCTGTTATGACAGAATATTGG
>CAOLHI010006752.1:0-46128 GCA_948474755.1 Ctenosaura bakeri
TTCCCAGTTTAACCAAAAAAAAGAACCCATTGGGCCATCAAAGGATGCTTTGGCAGCCTGGGGACTTTGGTTGACCGCCAGAGATGCCTCTAAAGCCCTGGTTGAGGCCAGAGACAGGTTAGGAGAATTAGAAAAGGAAATGCCCAGCTTCATGCCGAGATGGAGGCCCTGCCTGCGGACAAGGTAACGTTCATGTTCGTCACACAGGCCACCTCACAAAAACTGTGTGCTGCCACCTTGCAGGCTCAGAATGGGAGGAGAAGGCTCACGCCTTAGAGGCTGAGCTTGCTCATGCCTGGTGTGCAGCCAAGTTTATGGTGGGCCAAGTGAAGGAGCAGCACAAGCCTGTCAGTCACGAGACCTGCCATAGACAAATAGAAGCGCTGGAGAGTCAGCTCCACACCCACAAGGCATTGATCTCTGCGGTGTGCCCTGAACTTCTCCCCTCGTTCGCACACGAGGAGCCGCTTCCAAGGACTTGGCCACCCTTTCCCACAACCCAGAGTGAGGACCACAGGGTCCCATTCCAGCCTGTGGAAACAGGGTCAATGACAAAGAGGATAGCCCCTCAGGAGAGGGAGGTGCAGATAGGACAGAGGTTCGGAAGACCCAAGAAATGAGACGAGGGTCCCCTGGAGAGCCACTGAGGCCAAGGCCATAGCTTACCAGCTTGGCCCCTTAAACAATTCCACCGGGATCATGTGGTTAAACGCAGTGATCCAGTAGCACCCCACAGCCAACGGCCAGGACTTGACCCAGCTGGCTCGGTTGTGCATGTCACCATCCGAGCCCCCCACCCTTGAATCAGCCGTGGCAACTCGAGGCTTAGTGAGACTTGAGGCCCACAACTGGATGAGGGAGGTGATAAGGGATTTTGTGGCCAGGACAAAGTGCTAGTGTGTTGTACGTCATGGAGCAACAGGTTCCTGAGAAACCCTGAGGCTTCCGTGGCGTGAAAGCAGCTCCTAGCCATTTAGGGAGAAGGTTCTCTTGGCCCCAGGAGGGTACAACTTTAATCATGTGGAATTTAAGGTGCTTCTTTATGGAGATCTTAATCATGAGACAAAGATGGCCCTGGGACTGGTGGACCCTGCAACAAGAGGCTGGGAGGAATTTGGGAACAACCTCCAGCAGGTCGCTGACCTGCTGCGCAAAGCTGGTTCTCTGAAACCTACCCCCAAACAGCACAGATGTGACGCTGGGAATTGGGAGCCCATACAGGAGGTGACATACTCCAACTATGGACACCATTCCCAGCACAGAAAGACAGCCCCAAAATCCATTCCAAAGGGGAATTGGAATTTGCGCCCTCCTCCCAGACAGGACAATAGGCAGTGGCAAGTTAGGGATTCCCATAGTCAGCCTGGCAAGGCAGGGAATTCCTCTCAGCCCCCCTCTGCCCTGAAACAGACCTCGAATTCGAGCTCTCCCAGGGAGACGTCCAGCAGGTACAACCCTATGGCTAGACGTACTCCTCTGATAGAGTAAGAATCTGGGGCATGCTCGGGAAGTTTAGACTGGACATGAGTCAGTTCAACAAAAGGCCAACATCTGAGCTTTTGGAAGCTCTGGAGAAGCAGCTTCAGGGGGGAGGTAAACAGCCGGTCAGCGCTGTGACCAACGGCCCTCCTCTGACTGGATACTATCCTAGCCTGGACCTGCACAAATAGGGATGCCCCCAGTCCAGGAAGCTTCCTCGTAACGTTGTGGCTAAGTTGAAGCCAGACAAATGCGGAAGGTTTTGGGTGAAGGCAGGCATTGGAAACAAGAGGAAGAAGACTCCTGCCACCCTGCTTGTGGACTCTGGCGTGGCACTGAATGTGCTGCACCCAAAACTAGTGAGACACGGTGAGCCTACCCCAGAAAGTCCAGTTGTCTGGATATGGGGGGGGGACACCTAGCTAAAGCATGGAAGAACAACCCAATGGCCATAGACACGTTCCATTTTAAACTGTGGGCTTGTGAGAACCGTGTGGAAGACAAAGGTCTTTTAGGCATCGGGTTCCTCTGGGGAAATAAGCTTACAGTGGATTATGAGAACGCGTTTTAATGGGAATTGGACCAAGGACCCTTAGAGATCTCTGCGGTACACCACTGTGCTGCCATTAAAGCCCCTGCCCCTGTGCAGAGCGTTTCTAGTGACCTGTGGGTACAGGCTTTTCCTGAAGTTTGGATTAGAGACAAAATTGAGTGTGGCAAGGTGAAAGGTGCTTATGTGTTAATCAAGGGCAAGGACCCCCTGCTGCAAAAGCAGTACGAGTATCCTGCAGAAGCGGAGGAAGGTATAGGAAAGACAATTGAAGGTCTTGTCCAGTGGGACGTTGTCATTCCTATGCAATCCATCTGCAGTGCGCCCTTGCGGCCATTGCTTAAGGCCGACGGTAAAATGTGGTGAATGATGGTGAACTTTGAGCCCTGAATTTCCCTCACTCCTCCCGTTGCACTAGTCATGGCCAAATACAATGAGATCTTGTCTGTGATTGCGGCTGGGGCCAAATATTACAGCGTGTTGGATTTGGCTAACGACTTTCATTCAATACCGCTGACGAAGCATGCTGGTATAAGTTCACCTTCATGTTCCGAGGGCAACAGTACATCTTCAAAAGAACACCCCAAGGTTTCCATTCAAGCCCTAGCATCTGCCACGCACATGTGGTCAAAATGTGGACTAGGCTGCAGCCAGCCTCATGAGCCCACATTTTGTCCTACGTGGATGACATCCTCATCCATTCTGATTCAGAAGAGAACACTAGAGATATCACCCACGAAGTACTGGCCATCCTTAGAGACATTGGTTTCAAGGCCAGTAGAGAAAAGCACAGTTAGTGACCACGGAGGTCAAATACCTAGGACTCTGCCTAGGCACAGAAGGGCACACACCTGATGCGCAAAGGGTTGAGGTAATTTCCAAATTACCTGCCCCCATGGACATGCATTCGCTCCGCTCGCTCCTGGGAACCTTCAATTTCTCCAGGGATTTTATTGAGTCTTTCACCTCCAAGGCAAAGCCTCTATATGCCCTGTTGAAGAAGAATGCCCAGTGGGAGTGGGGAGATGCACAGCAGCAGGCATTCTCCCAGCTCAAGGAAGATCTGATGAAAGCTCCAACCTTGGCACACCCAAACATGTCCAAACTGTTCCTCATACAACTAGCCACCTCAGATAGGAGTATAGGAGCAGTTCTGTCACAGCAATTGAATGGCACTCAGTGTGTTATACGTATGCCTTCCGCAATTTGAGCCTCCATGAGACCAAATTTACACATTGCGAAAACATGCCTCGCACTAATCTGGCCTCTAACACATTGGGAATTTATGATCGGAGGCCCCATGTGGTTCTCAGACCCCCTACACACCGCTTAAGTACATCCTGTCTGGAAAAGTCCAGAATGGCCAGGTGTGAATGCAGGATAGCCAAATGTACTGTTTCCTTGGTGTCACGTGAGGTAGATTTTCAAAAGCAACCGCAAGATCCGCCGCTCCCTATGGTCTAGTTGTGACTGGAGCCACACATGAGTGTCCTTTACCAATGATGATTAAGACTAATTGGCTGGTTGAGTAAGCTTCTCTTGGAGAGGTCAATTGCAAGGCTTTGTTTGTTGGTTTTGTGACAGTTCCTCCATGCATGTGGAAGGTAGCCCACGGACAGGCTATGGAGCAATCCAGTCACAGATTCCTTCACCCTCCAGGGGAAAGCCAGGCCCTACTCTAGCCAAGCGGCAGAAGTAGAATCTCTAAAGCAGTGGTTCTCAACCTTCCTAATGCTGCGTAAGCGAGGTGACCCCCCAAGCACAGACTTGGAAGAAGCAGGCTGAGGTACTAAAGGAAGAATTGGCCCAATCTAAAACTGCCCCCAAATTCATGGCAAAGCAATTCAAAGAGCAGCAGTAGGCGTTGAGCCACACGGCTTGCCAGCAGCGGGTGGAAAAGGTTTGGGAAAAAGGGAAATGCAGACTCGTCAGGCAGTCATTTTGGTGGTCTCCCTGGAGTTTCTTCCTTCTCTCCCCATTGCTGCCCTCAGGGAGCCGCTGCCTGAGGATGCAATCATCCAACTCTTACAACGCTGACTGTGTGGAGAGCACTGCTCCTGTTCACCCAGTCAAACCTGATCAATGACTAGGAGGAAGGTGACAGACAGGGAAGATGAGGCAGAAGAAGAGACACAAGAAATTGGACCAGGATCCCTTAGAAAGCACCGAGGCCAAGGCAATTGCTGATCAGATTGGGCCCCTAAACAAGTCCATTGGGCTCATGTGGCTGAATGCCGTGATCCACTCTCACCCCACAGCCAACAGTCAGGATTTGACCCAATTGGCCCTGCTGTTCATATCCCTCTTTTTGTCCTCACCTTGGAATCAGCTGCGCCACTTGTAATTTGGTGAGGCTGGATGCCCACGCCTGGATGACAGAGATCATCAGGATCCTGTGGCCAGGACAGACTGCAGGAGTCCTGTATGTGATGGAACAGCAGGGCCCCAAAGAGAACCTTGAGGCTTACATAGCCAGAAAACAACTTCTGACTATGTTGGCCAACAAAGTTCAGATAGTGCAGGTGAACTGGGACTTCAACAATGTAGAGTTCAAAACGGTCCTTTATTAGTACTAGGGCTAGGGTTAGGGATTGGGTTATGGCTAGGTTTAGGGTTAGGGCTAGGGTTAGGTCTAGGATTGGGGTTAGGTTTAGCTCTAGGGTGAGGGCTAGGGATAGGTTTAGGGTTAGGGTTAGGGTTAGGGTTAGGGTTGGGACCAGGGCTAGGGTTAGGGTTAGGTCAAGCATTAGGGCTAGGCTTAGGGTTAGGGCTGGGGTTAGGGTTAGGGCTAGGTCAAGCATTAGGGCTAGGGTTAGGGTTAGGGTTAGGGCTAGGGCTACGGCTAGGGTTAGGGCTGGGCTAGGGCTACGGTTAAGGCTTGGGTTAGGGTTAGGGTTAGGGTAGGGTTCTCTACGGTGAGGGCTAGAGCTAGGGTTAGGGCTAGGGTTAGGGCTAGGATTACGGCTAGTTTACGGCTAGGATTAGTGCTAAGGTTACTGCTAGGGTTAGGGCTACGCTAGGATTAAAGTTGGGGTTTGGGGTTAGGGTTAGGACTAGGGCTAGGTTTAGGGCTTGGGTTAGGGTTGGGGTTTTTTAGCTCTAGGGTTAGGGCTAGGGTTCGCGTTAAGCTTAGGTCTAGGGTTTTTAAGTAATTTTATTAAAATTTTAACATCCTACAAACACATTTGCTTATTACAAATTCAAATTCAAATTAAAAATGGAATAACAAATTAACAAATTAACAAATTAACAAATTAACATTATAAAAACAGCATTTCAAAATATTACAAATTTTACAAAATATTACACTTCTTCAAAGAAAGTAAAAAAAGTTCTTAATATACTATCATTTATAAGTGCATAACCTACACCTCAAGTTATGCCAGGTGTTGTTTCTGCCAGCCATGGCCAGAACCCCTTTCCCATCTCTTTGAAGACATCCTGCCTCTTTCTGTTTCACTTAGAGTTTTTATTTTATTCACTACAAACCGAACAGCAACGTTAACATCCGCTTTTGTCTGTGTAACTAACTCTTTTTCCTCTGGAAAACCAAAGCCACCAAAATATATAATTTAAACCCGTTGGGTTAACCAGGGAACAACCCAGAACAAATTAACAAGCCTCCCGTTATGTCCTCTTTTCCCTTTTCCCCCCCAAGGTATCGATGTGGTCCTCTGACTCTGGTTTCCGGCTCCAATCCAGACGCCACCGCCCCCCAAGGCTGTCGTGCCAAGTCTGGCCAGTCAAGGGCGGCAGCTATCTTCTTCCAAGTTTCCTTGGCGGACGGGCAGTCCTTTATAAAGTGCTCCGTAGTCTCCTTGGCTTGACTTCCACTAACAGAGGCTTGTCTTTGACACAAAAGTCTAGGACATATTTGTTCTGTTTCCTTCAGCCACGGTTGGTTTCCTTTTAAATAATAGATTTGATGGTAGAATCTCCATCGAATGTCCCACAGACTGAAGGGGATCCTCCGGTCTGTGAAACTTTCAATGCTTCTGGGCACTTCTTTTAAATATAGGGACAAATGGTCCTTCTTGGCATTTTTTTCCAACTGCGGCTGAAAAAAACCACTCCACCTTTTCCCCAGTATATGTAACGCTTCAAATCTCGCATAGATCCCCCTTTGGTCTTAAACCACTCCCCCAAGCCCCGTTTTGCTGAATCTCCCATAGACCTCCCTGAGGAAGTGGGGCCCCCCTTCCATGGTGGCTGTCACCCGGAAAGGCACCGGTTCCTCTCTCCACCACTTCTCAGCTCAACTCTCCTTCACCCAATGTTCTGCAAAAAGAGCAACCCACCCCTCTAGGCCTGTCTGCTGACAAAACCACTGGCTAAACTTTCCAAAGTTCTGGCTGAGAAAAGTAGCCAGAAACTTTGGTGCAGTGGGGGAGGTAAGGCCTCCCTGTTCTGTTTTCCTAAAGGCCACCGCCCGAGGCAGGGGAAAAGCAGCCGTTACCCGGGAAAAATCGGAAAACCCGTTTTTCCGCTTCCTTCAGCAGGCTTTGTGGGGGTGGGTGACTGCGGCCAAATTCAAAGCCAAGGGCATGAGGTAACTTTTGATGTACACCGCCTTCTGGTAAACATTCAATTTCCATGGTTTCCATTTCTCAAAACATTCCTTCATTTTCTCTAACCAAAGCTGCCAATTTTTTTCCCCACCCAAAAGGTTTTATGGAAAACTATAAACCTAACATTGTGTATCCTCTAATTTTCTACACTTTCATTTTAACGTCGTGTCTCTTGTTTCATTGCTCCAATGTTTACTGGAGATAGAAATAAGCTTTTTCCCTCTCTAAAGAAAGAGATCAAATGACTTTTCTGAAAATTAATCTGACCCCCCGAAGCCCGCTCATAGCCTTCAAACACATTCAGAATTGAAACAATCTTTTCTCGATTGTTGACAAACAGAGAAACGTCATCTGAGTGGGCTGCATACTTCACCTGCTTAACCGAAACCTCCCTGGAAAAGGACACGATTCCCCACTGGGGGGGGGAACTTCAAACCTGTGATCCTTTCCTGGCTTGAATTTGGCAGAGAACAGAATCCAAAATCAGTACATAGAGGAGGGGGCTTAAAGGACAGCCTTGCCTGCCTCCTGAACTCACCCTAATCGGAGCCCCTCTGTGCCCATTGATCTGAGGGATCACTCGTGCCTTCAAATACAACAACTGAACATACCTAACAAAATCAAGAGGGAGTCCCTTTCTTGCCAGGGCTTCCCACATAAAGGGATGGTGAACTCGATCAAAAGCCTTGGTTTGATCTAACAGCAATATTTTCCCTTCCCATTTTCCTTTTGGGCCAAATAAAATACCTCTCTAAACAAACACAGAGAATCCAACATAGAACGCCCCAGAACGGCGCTGGTTTGGGAAGACAAAACAATTCTTGAAGCTAACTTGGTCAATCTGTTGTTTAAAACCTTTGCCAGTATTCTATAATCCACATTGGTTAAAACGATGGGCTGCCAATTTTGAGGCAAAGTCAAATCTCCTTGTTTGGGAAAGAAAATCAAAATACCTTCATAAAAGGAGTTGGTAGGTTTTCCCTGGACAAGAGCTCATTTAAGACTGGGTGAACGGAGGAACCAGCCACCTAGCAAAAGTCTTGTAGAAACTCCATCCGAGTCCGTCCGGACCCGGAACAGATTTGCTCCTTCCTTGCGCTATGACATCCTGAACTTCCTTTTCTGTCACAGGAGCCACCAGATCATCCGTGTCCTGCTGAGACAATCCTTGATCCATCTTCTTAATAATTTCGGGGACCTTAAAAAAACCCCTAATTCGTCTCTCCCTATTTTTGGCCCTCATATAATTCCCCATAGAAGTCCTGCATCACGCTCAGCATTCCTGCTGGGTCCAACCTCACCGAGTCCTTCTCACAATGCCTCAATCCTCCCATAACAATGGAAGCTTGGGGACTTCTACTCTATCCCATTCTTCAATGTCCACCACTGCCTCTTTTGTTCAAAATCTTGATAATTTTTTTTCTTCATTTTTTGTCTGATTTGGAAATCTCTAATAACTCCTCTAGACCACTCCAACAAATCCTGATTTACCGGGAACCTCTGGTTGACCTTCTGGTGACATTTCAGAAACTGATGTACTGCTATCTGAAAATTTTGGAATTTTTCTATTGATGACGCATTCATAATGTTGACAGGTTTTCCTGATGACTTTTTTGGCTCGCTCCCACCAGTTTGACAATTCTCCCAAATACAGATCCTCTAACGTCAGCATGTTTGCTAAGACGGCCGCAATTTCTTCCTTGCAAGTAGCTTTACGAATCGTTTTTGGGCGGAGCCTAGGATTTTTCCCCCCTGGGGTGAATTTCACCCAAAGCCAATTCCACAGAAAGCATAACATGATCTGACCAGGGAGTGACTGACAGTTGACAATCTAGAATCTTTAAGTCTGCAGGGGCTCTAATCCTTCCCAATTACTAGCTCTCCCTTTTTTGGTAACAAGTAAACTTCCCACTTCCCGGTTGACTGTATTGATCAAAAAATGCCTTTTTACGGGGGAGAGGAAAAATCCCAGCTGATTGTCCACTTCTAAGGCCTTATCTTTGAGATTGTGGTCCAACAAGAAATTCTCAAGGAGTCTTTCCTCGGGTTTTAAAAATGGGTGTTTTCCCCCGCTACTCTCCCTAACCACATAATTCGAGTAATCTGACAATTTGCTCCTATTTTGAATCCCCCGCAATTAATAAATGTCTATAAGTGGAACAACACCCCTTCAAATCCCCAAAAAGTTTTCCGCCGCGATGCCCTACGGGGGCGTAAAGGCCACAAAGTCGAAAAGGCCTCTTTTCCTCCTTCCCACCCCTTTAAAATCTCTACCAGGCTAAGGTCAACAATCAACAACCTGCCAGGCAAGGCCTCCAGGACAAATTCGACATGGAGGTCCTGTCTCGCTTTAAACAAAACCGCCACACCTGCCTGACCTTCCCCCCCGTAGGACCAAACGGATGGCCCTTTTTGTCCACAATTTCTGCGCTTGGGAGTGTTGCTGTTCATTCACCAAGTGAGTCTCTTGTAAAACCACCACATCGTGCAGAATCATTGCCAGCGGGGGAAGAATCTCCTTCGTCTCTCAGCCATTTTCAGGCCTCTCACATTCCAGGTGGTAATTCTCAGGGACACCTTTTTTTTTGTTTGTTTGTTTGTTTTGTTTTGTCTTTTGTTTTTTCTCTCAAAGAGATCTAAATTCAAAACTTCAGAGAAGCAGGTGATAATTACAAGATTAACAATAAAATTAACCTTATTAAAACCAACCTGATTTAAAATAACCTTATTAAAAACAGGTTCCTTTTTTTTCCCAAAAAAGGATTGATTTTGAAGTAACTTCTCTTGATTCAATAGTATAATATAATGGCAAATCATTGTTTTGTTAGCATCCAAACCAGCACAGTCCACTCCATCGAAAGCTACTCAGTCCAGTTCAATCTCCAAGCTCTCCGTCTCTCTGGCCTCCCTGTCCCTCTGGTTCATTTTTTCTAACTGGCTCCTCTCTACCTCCTCCGGCAAACCCGAAGGTGTATCTCACTAATATGGGATAGGTTTGGAGTGGTCGGGGAAACAAGGGATGATGAAGTGGACACCGAGCCATCCGGGTCAGGAGGGCGGGATGGAAGAAAAGGGGAGGGGAGGGCATCAGGAGGTCCGGGGTAGGGAGGGGGTGGCAATGGAGGGGGGAACGAACCGGCTCAGCATCGGGAGGCCTCATCAATCTGCCATAAGTTCTTGCATACAAACTTCTACTTTTTCTGAAAATAACAGCGGTGAAGCTACCGACTCCTCGCCAAATGTCTCTTCCATCACAATCTCTCTCACAATTTCTTCAGGCAAGCCCTCAGGACTCCCACCCGACAGTAGCACTGCCTGTCCTTCTACCACTGACTCTCCACTTCCAACCACCTTTCCTTTTGCTTTACTTTCCTCACTTTCCTGGTCTACCACCTGATTCCTCATCGCTCCATGCCTTTTGCTCCTTGGTCTCCTTGGTCTCCTTTTTCCCTTTGCTCCCCCTGCTTGTTTAGGTTGTCTTTTCCCCCCCCCTGACAGCCACCAACAATTCTCTATCACTGAATTCCTTAGGGACTGACCCAGTCTCTTCCTCAACTTTTCCCTCCTCTTTTTAAGAACATAGAACCTATTATGACCCCTAACTGCCTCTTCACTCACTTTCTCCTTTCTCTGCGGGTCTCCATCTTTTTTCCCACACCCCTCCCTGGTACTATGTTCCATTCGGAATCTTTTCCTTCTTTCACTGTCTTTGTCTGTTCTCCAGTAGAGGTCCTGGACCATGGTTACTCTCTCTGTTTTCACGCCTCTTCACAGGTAGCAACTCCTCTCCCCCGCCTCTCAGGGTGTCCCTCAGGAGCCTTGTCTGTTCCTTGGACTGAGCTCTTTTTTTTCCCCATTCTGGCTACTTGTTGGGGCCTTTCAAAGATTTTAGCATCTTGCTGGTTGTAATAGGCCTAACCCAAAAAAAAGTGTGTCCCAATTCACCACAAAAGTTGCACCTGATGCTGCTGTGACAGGCCACCGTCGGATGGCCCCTGGCGCCACAGCGGGAGCACAAAGGAGTGGTGCATAAATGCCTCTGGTGATCGTAAACCCACAGTGGAAGCAAGCCTGAGGCTGGCCGCTGTATCTGGTGATCCCCCTATGGCCCCCAGGAAAAAATACTTGGGTATCTTTCCGTGCCTATATTCAGGGTCCTCATTTTAAAAGAAACCACACACCTATATTCTCCGGTCCAATAACCCTGATCGTCTTCCTTCTTATTAGGTCCCGACAAAATGGTAGCGTTTTAACACCCACCGAGCTACATCCTGAGCGGGGATGGTGGTGGTTCTAAATTATGGTCAGGACCTTTGTATCCCCCCTAAATAGCAGGACCATTTATATTTAGTCAACAACTCTGGGCTCAAACGTTTCACCGTTTTGCACTTCATCCAGAACTCTTTGTAGACCTTTTCAGAAGCTAAACAAACATGAAATTCCCCAGACCCTGGTAATTGAATCACCGCCACAATATCCTCTCTAGGGGCATCCAAAGTATCCCTAAGGAGCCTCTTTGAAATATAAGCCCTGGATCCTCTCTCCGGGTCTGACCCCCGATACCTGAAGCGCACAACATAGCGCATTCTAGGGTTCCTACATGGAAGCTTGATGAAAAAAACTGTCTAAGTATTCCTCTTCCTCTTCCGTCAAGCCTAAAATTTGGAGGGTCCAGCAGTGCCAGTGCCCCCCCCTGCTATGCTAGCATACGTCCTGTCTTTTTTTTGTTCCTGTGGTTTGCCACCAGTCCTCCCACCGAGCAGTCCGGGCGGCAAAGCAGAAACTCAACGAGGTGCCTCCCCTTAGGTGTCATTGCCACGTGTATCATCTCCCTCCCTCTCCTTTCTGTGTCTGTCTGGCGGAGGGTTTGACTTACACTTTTTTCCCTTTTATGTCACATTAGTTTCAGAGTCCATTCTAGGCCTTGTGGAAAGTGGCCTTACCCCGGGGGCATCCACATCTTCCAATAATCTCTTCGGGGTGCCCCCGGCTCCCCATTTCTCATCTCGGTCATAAAAGGGGGTTGTTCTGTTCTCCCCTGAGGGAAAGAAACACCCAAACCGGCAGCATCTTCCATTGAGGTCCCTCCAGCCCGCCCGTCCTGACCAAGCCCTTCTCTTGCTCTCCCACACCAAAACCATTTCCACCCTCTCCAGCCACCCGTCCCACTTCTGCATCCACTCTATCTCCCCAAGCTTGCTCCCGTCTCGGTTTCTTGCTCACTCAAGCAGAGACCCTCCGGTAATGTCAACGCTGATGTCGCTAAAAGTCCCTCTAAGTCCTACATTTCCCGCACCTTCCCGTTGTACATTGCTCCCCATCCTCTGCACCTCCCTCCTCCCTCTCACCTCTCTCGGTCCTCACCGGTTGCTGGAGGCGGAACCGTACACCGCCCCCCGGCTGGAACTCAGGGCCTAGTCCCCCAGGGCTCCCTCAAACTGCAACGCCGGGTCCGGTTTTTTCCCGTTCCTCAACTTTTCCGTGATTTTCTCTTGTCTGGTTCCCCTTTTGCTTTCTTCCGTCGGATCAAAACCTGACTGCTTGGCAATCTTTCTGCGCTGTCGTAAGTCTGCTGTGACCGTTAAGAGCCACTCCATCCAAGCTTCTCTGCTCACCATCTTGGACGTATTGTCCATTTGTGTCCAAACCAAAGGAATCTGGTTCTCTGGGGCACATTCCCAGGTCCTATGGATCTCTTGAAAGGTCTTGTCAATTGTTCCTCCCTCAGCCAGTCTGGCAGAACGATAACAGATGTCTTGGGCTTCCTGCCAAATAGCAAATGCTCGACAACTCCAAGGCTAAAGTCCTGGGGTAGGGCACCTGCTCCTAACTTTCCACCCGCTATCCTGACAGCACCGATTTTAGCAAAGGAAAGCTCTTTTCTAGGGTACCCCAAAGTTTATCTCTGCTGTACTTTTTGAAACTGGGCAAGCGTTCTTTTTGACCCGGGAGGGCAATGTGTGCCACCGTGTAGCCCCAGAGTTTCACTTCGTACTTGTCAAAGTCTTTTGGCAAAATAATATTGTTTGCTTTGTTCCAAGGAGTGTAGAGACATTCCGTCCAGGCTGCTGAGATCTGCCTTTCTCGGGAAAGGATTGTATTTTTTTAACCTTTGAAAGAGTTCCCTCCCTCTCTGCCCCTTCTCCCTCCTCCCCCGCTTTGGAAATCTGTGTCATATTAGCGAATTAAAAAGTCCTTTGGTTTTTTTCCCCGGGGAGAGACCTTTCCTCCTTCCACTGTTTTCCTCGTCACTCTTTTCTTCTGGGGTTCACCCCCAGCACCTTCCTCCTCCATCTCCTCCTCCTCCTCTTCACTGCTGCTTTCCACCGAGCTCTCGCTGCTCGCGAGCAGAGAAGAAATGCCAGAGCACTCCATGCCACTCTCCCTTTGCTCTTGGAAGGAGGGCCCCTCCCGTCTCTCCCCTCCCTCACTTCCAAATTTGTTTGTAAGTTTTATTGGGTTGAAGGGTACAGTCCCCGAACTGCCCAGCACAAGCCTCCTTCTCTGTCTCCTCTGGCTTGCGCGGCTGTGTGTGCTTCGTTTTGAATAGGCTCACAGGACACAGTTCTTCTTCTGAACAATTCCCTGGTTTAAGTGGGGAGCGATATCTACTTGTATTCAAAGCCTCTTCAACTAGAAACTTTCTACTGCGAAGCTTTGACTCCCTGTCTCTTCTAATCTTTTATTTTCTTTACTTTTCTCCTCTTTGTTTTCCAAAACAAATTGGTCTAATAAAAGTCCTTTCCTCTCTTTATAAACCTGAGGTCTTTTCCCAACTTCTTCATTCTGTTCATTGATGCTAGTTACAATATTTACAAGGGATTCATACTCCTCTTGTTTTCTTTCCCCATTGGCTTCCTCAACAGGCTCCTGCCATAATCATTTAACTCCTGGAGGGCCTCTCTGATCGAATCAACCCCCAAGTATGCTCTGTTTTGCATTTCTCTCAAAAAAAAGTCCCTCTGCAAACATTCTGTGGCTTCCTCTGGTTCTGTGAAAACAGTTTCTAATTCAAACTCTTTGGGGAATTCCTCCAACAGTCCTAAAAACTCTCCCAGTTTTTCTGTATTCAAACAATATGTTTCTTTATATTGATTAAAGAAAAAGAAATCCTACAAAAAGTTTTCAGCAGTAGCCAAACCCAGGGTTTTTTTCCCCCCCTCTGGGCCTGTTTCCATGGTTCAGCAGGCTTAGCTGCCTAGGTTTTTTCAGTTTTTCTGGCTATTTGTTTTTTTCCTACATGGTTTCTTCTTTTTGCAGCACAAAGTTTGTTCCTTGGGGATTTGGAATGTCTTCTCTTTCCTGGATATCTTTCTGGAGCCCAGAGTCCACTTTTAATTCTCCTTGCAGTAAGTTTGTGCTGCCCTTACAGGCAGTTTCTGTTTCTGCCATGCCTGCCACGCCCTGTTCTTTCAGAGCTGACTAAACAATTCCTCCCTCCCTCCTTCTTGGCAGCTTTTTCCTTGTAAAACCTCCTTCCCTGGAGTTTCTAATATTTCCTTGGCACTACAAGAAACCAGTCTAGCCCCAAGTCCCTTCTCAGTTTCAGAATCCACAGTACTCACAGTGTTTTTGTCCTTGCTTGCCAGTTTCAAACACTCTTAGTTTTTTTCTCTTTCCTTTCCTGGGAAGCCATTGCTTGCTGTAAAGTCTCTGCAAGTTTTCCTGGTGGCTGAGTTTGATCTGCCCCAAACCCCTCCAAATTCTTCTTTTGAGGTTCCATTCTTGACTCCCCTGATGCCTGAAGGGTTCCACTGCCTACCCCAATTAGTGAGGTTGCAGCATTTTCACTGGATTCAGCAGAATCCACTGTTTTGCTGAAAGGTATTGAGGAGCTGTAAAAAGCACAACCTCCTCCTTTGAAAACAGAGCTAGGGTTAGGGTTAGGGTTAGGGCTAGGGTTAGGGCTACGGTTAGGGCTAGGGTGAGGGCTAGGGTTAGGGCTAGGGTTAGGGCTAGGGTTAGGGTTAGGTTTAGGGTGAGGGTTAGGGCTAGGCCTAGGATTAAGGCTAGGGTTAGGGCTAGGGCTAGGGTTAGTGCTAGGACTAGGGTTAGGGCTAGGTTTTGTGCTAGGGTTAGGGCTAGGGTTAGGGTTAGGGCTATGGTTCGGACTGGGGTAGCTACGGAAGTGTTTGGGTTTCAGTGAGGGCTAGGGTTTGGGCTAGATTTAGGGCTAGGGTTAGGGCTAGGTTTAGATGTAGGGATATGTCTAGGGTTGGGTTACTGGCTAAGGCTGAGGTTAGCTAGGTTTATGGTTACATCTACGTTTAGGGCTAGGGCTAGAGTCAGTGTTTGAGCTACGGTTAAGGCTAGGGTTACATCTATGGTTCGGGTTAGGGTTACGGTTAGGGCTAGGTTTAGCGATAGGGATAGTGTTAGGGCTAGGGTCGGGGTTTGGGTGTAGGGTTACGGTTAGGGCTATTATTTGGTCTTGCTAGTGTGAGGGCTAGGGTTAAGGTTAGGGTTAGGGTTAGGGCTAGGGCTAGGGTTGGGACTAGGGTTAGCGTTAGGGATTGGTTTAGTGCTAGGGTTAGGTCCAGCCAGGTTTATGGGTAAGGATGTGGTAGGGTTATGGCTAGGGTTAGGCTTACGGCTAGTGTTAGGGCTAGGATTAAGGTTAAGCCTACGGTTAGGGCTAGGGTTAGGGCTAGGGTTAGTGTTACGTCTAGGGTTAGGGCTAGTGCTAGGGCTAGGTTTAGGGCTAGGGTAAGGGTTAGGTCTAGGTTTAGGCGTTGGGTTCGTGCTAGGTCTAGGGTTTGGGGTCAGGTTTAGTGCTAGGTTTAGGGCTAGGGCTATGGTTACGGCTAGGTTTAGGGTAAGGGCTAGGGCTAGTGTTAGGGCTAGGGCTAAGGTTTGGGCTAGGGTTGGGGTTAGACTGACGTTAGGGCTAGGGTTCGGGCTAGGGATAAGTTTAGGGTTAGGGCTAGGGTTAGGGCTAAGGTGAGGGTTAAGATTAGCGGTAGGTTTAGGGATAGTGTTAGGGTTACGTCTAGGGTTAGGACTAGGGTTCGGGCTGTGACTTAGGGTTAGGATCAGGGCTAAGTTTAGTTCTAGCTAGGGTTAGGGTTAGGGCTAGAGCTAGGATAGGGCTTGGGTTAGAGTTAGTGCTAGCGTTAGGCCTAGAGTTAGTGCTAGTGCTCTGGGCTAGGGTAAGGGCCAGGATTACATCTAGGGTTAGGGGTTAGGGCAAGGTTACCTAGGGTTAGGGCTAGGGTTAGGGTGAGGGCTAGGGTTGTGGTTAGGACTTGGGTTAGGGCTGAGGGTTAAGGTAAAGTCTACGTTTAGGGCTAGGGTTGGAGCTAGTGTTATGAATACGGTTAGCGGTAGGGCTAGGGCTAGGGTTAGGGCTAGCAAGGTTTAGGGCTAGGGTTAGGGTTGCGTCTAGGGTTAGGACTCGGGCTAGGGCTAGAGTTAGGGCTGGTGGTTAGGGCTAGGGTGAGGGCTATCCTTAGGGTTAGGGGTAGGGTTAGGGCTAGTGTTAGGGCTAGTGCTAGGGTTAGGGCTAGGGTTAGAGTTAAGTCTCGTGTTAGGGCACATTAAGGGCTAGGGTTGGAGCTAGGGCTAGGGCTAGGGTTGGAGTTAGGGCTAGGGCTAGGGTAGAGGATATGGTTTGGGTTTTGGTTATGGCTAGGGTTAGGGCTAGGTTTAGGGCTAGGGCTAGGGTTAGGTCTAGGTTACGGCTAGGGTTAGGGCTAGGGTTAGGGCAAGGGCTGGGATTAGGGTTAGGGCTAGGGTTAGTGAGAGTGTTAGGGCTAGGGTTAGGGCTAGGGCTAGGTTAGGATAAGACTTAGTGCTAGGGTTAGGTCTAGGGGTAGGGTTAGGGCTAGGGCTAGGGTTTGAGGTAGGGTTGCAGCTGAGGGTCAGGGCTATGTTGCAGGCTAGGGGTAGAAGTCAGTGTTAGGGCTAGGGCTAGGTTTAGGGCTAGGTTTAGGGTTAGGTTTCGGGCTAGGTTAGGGTTAGGGTTAGGGCTAAGGTTAGGACTAGGCCTAGGATTAAGGCTAGGGTTAGGGCTAGGACAGGGGTTAGAGCTAGGGTTACGGATAGGGCTAGGTTTTGGACTAGGGTTAGGCCTAGGTTTATGGTTGGGACCATGTTTTGGACTCGGGTAGCTTGAGCACTGTTTGGGTTACGGTCAGGGCTAGCGTTAGGGCTAGGGTTAGATCTAGGGTTAGGTCTAGGGTTAGGGCTAAGGCTAGAGTTACTGCTAGGTTTAGGGTTTCGTTTACAGTTAGGGCTAGGGCTAGGGCTAGAGTTAGAGGTGTGGTTAGGGCTAGGGTTATGTCTATGATTCGGGTTAGGGTTACAGCAAGGGTTAGGGCTAGGTTTAGGGATAGGGATAGGGTTTGGGCTAGGGTTACAGTTAGACCTAGGGTTAGGGTTAGGGATAGGTTTAGGGTTAGGGTTAGGGCTAGTGTTAGTTCTAGGGCTAGGTTAGGGTTAGGGTTAGGCTAAGGTTAGGACTAGGGCTAGGATTAATGCTAGGGTTAGGGCTAGGACAAGGGTTCGAGCTAGGGTTAGGATAGGGCTAGGTTTTGGGCTAGGGTTAGGGCTAGGGTTAGGGCTAGAGTTAGGGTTAGGGCTAGGGTTAGGGCTAGGGTTAGGACTAGGGTTAAGACTAAGGTTAGCAGTGGGGTTAAGGGTTAGGGTTGGGACTGTGTTTCGGATGGGGTAGCTAGAGTACTGTTTGGGTTACGGTCAAGGCTGAGGTTTAGGGATAGGGTTAGAGCTAGGGTTAGGCTTAGGGTTAAGGTTAGCGGTTGAGTTAGGGTCAGGGTTAGGGCAAGGGTTATGGTTAGAGTGAGGGCTAGGTTTAGGGTTAGGTTTAGGGCTAGTGTTAGGTCTAGGGCTAGGTTAGGGTTAGGGTTAGGGCTAAGGTTAGGACTAGGATTAAGGCTAGGGTTAGGGCAAGGACAAGGGTTAGAGCTAGAGTTAGGGATAGGAGAGGTTTTGGTCTAGGGTTAGGCTAGGGTTAGGTTTAGGGCAAGGTTTAGAGCTAGGGTTAGGGTTAGGGTTAAGACTAAGGTTAGCAGTAGGGTTAGGGTTAGGGTTAGGACTAGGGTTAGGGTTAGGGTGAGGGCTAGGATTAGGGGTTAGGGTTTGGCCTAGGGTGAGACCTACGGCGAGGGTTAGGGTTAGTATTAGGGTTAGGGCTAGGCCTAGGATTAAGGCTAGAGTTAGGGCTAGGACTAGACTTAAAGCTAGTGTTATGGATAGGGCTAAGTTTTGGGCTAGGGTTATGGGTAGTGTTTTGGTTCGGACCATGGTTCGGACTGGGGTAACTAGAGCACTGTTTGGGTTACGGTCAGGGCTAGGGTTAGATCTAGAGTTAGGTCTAAGGCTAGGGTTAGGGCTAGGTTTAGGGTTAAGACTACAGTTAGAGCTAGGGCTAGGGCTAGAGTTAGAGCTGGGGTTAGGGCTAGGGTTATGTCGTCATGGGTTCGGGTTAGGGTTACAGCAAGGGTTAGGGCTAGGTTTAGGGATAGGGCTAGGGTCAGGGCTATGGCTAGGGTTTGGGCTAGGTTTATAGTTAGGGCTAGGGTTAGGATTAGGGATAGGGTTATGGCTAGGGTTAGGGCTAGGGTTAGGGATAGGCTAGGTTTTGCGTTAGGGTTAGGGCTAGGGTTAGGGTTAGGGTTAAGACTAAGGTTAGCAGTAGGGTTAGGGTTAGGGCTAGGGTTAGGGTTAGGGTTAGGGCTAGGATTAGGGTTAGGGTTTGAGCTAGGGTTAGGCCTAGGCCTAGGTTAGGGTTAGGGTTAGGGCTAGGCCTAGGATTAAAGCTAGGGTTAGGGCTAGGACTACGGTTAGGGCTAGGATTAGGGATAGGGCTAAGTTTGGGGCTAGGGTTAAGGCTAGGGTTAGCGTTAGGATGATGAGTTTTCGGACCTGGGTAGCTAGAGAGTGTTTGGGTTATGGTCAGGGCTAGGGTTAGGATTAGGGCTAGGGTTAGATCTAGGGTTAGGTCTAGGGTTATGGCTAGGTTTAGGGTTACGTCTACGGTTAGGGCTTGGGCTAGGCCTGAACAGATAGAGGTGGGATTAGGGCTAGGGGTTATGTCTATGGTTCAGGTTAGGGTTACAGCAAGGGTAAGGGCTAGGTTTAGCAATATGGCTAGGGTTAAGGCTAGGGCTAGGGTTTGGGCTATGGTTACAGTTAGGACTAGGTTTAGGTATAGGAATATGGTTAGGGCTAGGGTTAGGGCTAGGGCTAGGGCTAGGGCAACGATTAGGGTTAGGGTTAGAACTAGGGTTAGGGCTAGGGTTAGGGCTAGGGCTAGGGTTAGGGTTACGGCTAGGGCTAGAGTTAGGGCTAGTGTTAGGGCTACAGTTACGTCTAGGGCTTGGTTAGGGCAAGACTTAGCGCTAGGGTTAGGTCTAGGGGTAGGTTTTGGGATAGGGCTAGGGTTCGAGAAGGTAGGGTTTGAGTTACAGCTAGGGTCAGGGCTATGGTCAGGGCTAGGGTAAGAGCTAGGATTAAGGTTATGGCTAGTTTTAGGGCTAGGGTTAGGGTTAGGGCTAGGGCTAGGTTTAAGGTTAGAGCTAGGGTTACAGCTAGGGCTAGGGTTAAGGAGAAGGCAAGGGTTTCTGCTAGGGTTAGGGCTAGGGTTAAGGCTAAGTTTAAGGCTAGGGCTAGGGTCAGTGTTAGGGTTAGGGTCAGGGCTAGGACTAGGATAGAGGAGAATGCTTAGCGCTAGGGCTATGTCTCGGTTTACAGTTAGGGTTAGGGCTAGGGTTAATGCTAATTCTAGGATTGGGGCTAGGATTGTTAGGGTTAGGGTTAAGAGCTAGGTTCAGGGTTAGGTTTACAGTACTGACTAGGGGTTAGGGCTACTGTTAGGGCTAGGGCTAGAATTAAGGGTAGGCTTAGGGTTAGAGTTAAAGGTAGTCTTAGGCCTAGAGCTAGGGTTAGGGCTCGGGTTAGGGCTAGTTTTAGGGCTAGTGCTAGGTTAGGGAAGCTAGCACTAGGATTAGGTCTAGGGCTAGGGTTGGGTCTAGGCTTAGGGTTAAGGTTAGGGTTAGGGTTAGGGTTAGGGTTAGGGCTAGTACTATGATTAGGGCTAGGGATAGGTCCAGTTTTTGGGCTAAGTCTAGGTTAGGATTCAGATAAGGGTTAGGGTTAGGGCTAGGGTTATAGCTAGGGTTTGGTTTAGGGTTAGGGTTAAGTTTAATGGTAGGGTTACGGTCAGGGTTAGGGCAAGGGTGAAGGTTAGGGTGAAAGCTAGGGTTAGGGTTAGGGTTAGGGCTAGGGTTAGGGCTAGGGCTAGGTTAGGGTTACGGTTAGGGTTAGGGCTAGGGTTAGGGCTAGAGCTAGGGTTAGGGCTAGGGTTAGGGCCAGTGTTAGAGCTAGGGCTAGGTCAGGGTTGAGGGTTAGGTTTAAGGTTAGGGTCAGGGTTAGGACTATGGTTAAGGTTAAGGTTAGGGTTAGGGTTAGGGCTAGGGTTCGGGTTATGCTGAGGGCTAGGTTTAGGGTTAGGGCTTGGCTTAGGGCTTGGGTTAGGGTTAGTTCGAAGGCTAAGGGTTAACGCTAGATCTAGGTTTAGGGATAGGGATAAGTCCAGTGTTTGGCTATGGGTTAAGGGTTATGGCTAGGGTTAGGGCTAGGGTTAGGTTTTGTGTCAGGTTTAAGGTTAAATGGCAGGGGTCAGGGTCAGGGTTAGGGCAAGGGGTGAGGTTTAGGGTGAGAGCTAGGGTTAGGGTTAGTGTTAGGTGTAGGGTTAGGGTTAGGGCATGAGGGCTAGGTTAGGGTTTGGGGTTAGGGTTCGGGTTAGGGCTAGCATTAGGGCTAGTCCTAGGATCTAGGCTAGGATTAGGGCTAGGACTAGGGTTAGGGCTAGGTTTAGGGATAGGGATAGGTTTTGGGCAAGGATTAGGGCTAGGATTAGGGTTAGGGCTAGGGTTAGGGTTAGGGCTAAGGTTAGCGGTAGGCTAAAGGTTAGGGGTTAGGGTTAGGGCTAGAGCTAGGGTTAGGGCTATGTTTAGGGCCAGTGTTAGGGCTGAGGGATAGGTTAGGGTTAGGGTAAGGGTTAGGGCTAGGTTTAGAGTTAGGTCTAGGGTTTGGGCTAGGTTATGGCTAGGGCTAGGGTTTGGGCTAGGTTTACGGTTAGGGCTAGGATTTGGCTTCCTGGTGTGAAGTGTCAGGGTTAGGGTTAGCGTTATGGCTAGCGATAGGGTTAGGGTCATTTTTAGGGATAGGGTTAGGGCTAGGGTTAGGGTTAGGACTAGGCCAGGGGCTAGGGCTAACATTAGGGCTAGGATTAGGCCTAGGGTTACAATTATGGTGAAGCCAGGGGTTTGGGCTAGGGCTAGGGCTAGGGTTAGGGCTAGGACCAAGGCTAGGGTTGGCCATACCGGTTTGGGTGACGATTTTGGCTAGAGTTAGGGCTAAGGTTAGGGCTATGGTTAAGGTTACGGTTAGGGTTAGGATTGGGGCTAGGGCTAGTGTTAGGGCTAGCTTTAGGGTTACGCCTAGGGTTAAGGCTTAGGGTAGGGGCTAGAGTTAGTACTGGGGCTTAGGGCTAGTGTTAGGGCTAGGGTTAGGTCTAGTGTTAAGGCTAGGGTTAGGGTTAGGGTTAGGGTAAGGGCTAGGTTAGGGTTAGGGTTAGGGTTAGGGTTAGGGTTAGGGCTAAAGGGTTAGGGTTAGGGTTAGGCTGAGGGTTTAGGTTAGCGGTTGGGTTAGGGTCAGGGTGAGGGCAAGGGTTATGGTTAGGGTGAGGGCTAGGTTTAGGGTTAGGGTTAGGGCTAGGCCTAGGATTAAGGCTAGGGTTTGGGCTAGGACAAGAGTTAGAGCTAGGGTTAGGATAGGGATAGCTTTTGGGCTAGGTTTAGGGATAGTGTTAGGCTTAGGGCTAGGGTTAGGGTGAGGGCTAAGGTAAGGGCTAGGGTTAGGGTTAGGTGTAGTGTTAGGACTAAGGTTAGGGTTAGCGTTAGGGTTACGGCTAGGGTTTTGATCTAGGGTTAGGGTTAGGGTTAAGGTTAGCGGTTGGGTTAGGGTCAGGGTTAGGGCAAGGGTTATGGTTAGGGCTAGGGCTAGGTTAGGGTTAAGGTTAGGGTTAGGGCTTAGGTTAGGGTTAGACCTAGGATTAAGGCTAGGTTTAGGGCTAGGACAAGGGTTAGAGATAGGGTTTGGGATAGGGATAGGTTTTGGGCTAGGGTTAGGGCTAGTGTTAGGGTTAGGGTTAGGGTTAGAGCTAGGGTTAGGGCTAGGTTTAGAGTTAGGGTTAGGGTTAAGGGTTAGGGTTAGGGCTAGGGCTAAGCTTTGGGCGAGGCTTAGGCTAGGGGTTAGGTTAGGGTTAGGGTTAGGGTTGGACCTACCCACCTAGGCCTAAGGTGGAGCATTAAGGCGAGGGTTAGGCCTAGGGTTAGGTGCTAGGGCTAGGGTTAAAGATAGGTTTAGCATTACGTCTACGGTTGGAGTCAGGGTGAGGGCTAGAATTAGGGCTGGGTGTTAGGGCTAGGGTTAGGTTGAAGTCTAGGGTTTAGGTTTAGTGCTAGAGTTAGAGTTAGGGTTAGGGCTTCGTGCTCTGGTTAGGACTAGGATTAGGCCTAGGTATATGCTTAGGGCTTAAGAGCTAGGGTGAAGGTTACAGCTAGTTTTAGCGCTAGGACGAATGTTAGGGTTAGGATTGCGTCTAGGGTTAGATCTGCTAGAGCTTGTTTTAGGGCTCAGGTTAGTGGTCGGGTAGGTGGTAGGATTGGCTAATGGCTTGGTGTGAGTTTTAAGGCTAGGATTAGGTTTAGGATTTAACGTGAGGGCTAGGGCTATTGTTAGGGTTAGGGTTAGGATTGGGGTTAGGGTTTGGGGTGAGGGGTTAGGGCTAGGGTTAGGGCTACATCTAGGGTTAGGGCTAGGGTTATTGTTAGGGCTAGGATTCGGGCTAGGGCAATGGTTAGGGTAGGGCTAGGGTTGATTAAATCCGTTCCTCCTGCCAGGTTAATTAAACCATTGACAGAGGACACATCCATTTCTTTTGCCCGTTATCTATTACATTAATTATTCCGCTTCCAGTTCCTATTCCTCTGAAATTCGCACGACAGCATGGGAGCACTGGAAAAGGCTGCGGCTGTCATTCTCCACACTCACTCTTAGCGAAGCATCCTGGTCCTTAGGATCCTTCACTTAGGGCGAGTGTGTGGGTGGGAAAACGACAGCCACCGCTCTTCCCAGTGCTCCCACTCGCTCCGTGCTGGTTTTAGATACGGCTGCAGGAAGGAATGACCTTGGAGATGTTTAATAGGGTAAAATTTAGAACCAATTTAGACCGTTTTAACGGTCAAGGGAGCTTGGGCTGTTGGCATCTCGGTGTCAACAACGCCCATTCTTAAACCTCAACTAAGACTGTTCCTTGGGCTTACCTGTATTTGAGTGACTATTTCGAAGGAGTATATTTTTTAAAACCATGGTAGCCGGGTGTAGTGTAGCAGGGCTTCTGCCTCCTGGTAAGGATTCCATGGCAAATTGCCTGTACGTTTTACTGCCAATCTGTTACGAATTGGGTTGTATATTCAGGAGAGGCTCCGAGAACATATTTAAAGAAAGGAAACAATACCTAAATCCATGTTACCGGTCCCATTCAGCCTCCCTGTAGGGAACCCAGATATATACAGGCCATTGACAGAAAACGAGGGGTCGCCAGTCCTCTGTACCTCGTTCACACAACGTTCATTTACCTCGTAAACTGAGACAAACTTCTCGGACAAATTAGCGGCTGGTACTTCCTGGAACTGAAGGAAACCTATAAATCGCTGGACTCACATTGGGTTTCGGGCACCTGGATCTTCCCACTCGGGGATTACCACAGAGGCGGGATCGACAGGCTGACCTTTCCACTCTTTAACTAGAATAATGTGGAAGACCTTAGGCCAGTCTTCCTTTCTTCTTAGGAATGCGGACTTGATAGACCGCAGGGGAAATTGTTTTTACAATGGGTACAGGACCCACCCATATAGCGGCAAGAGAGTGTTTGTTCTTATAGAAATTCCTACACAGGACCAGGTGCCCTTCTTCCCACTGGCACGGATGATGTACCCATCTGAGTCTTTTGTCCATCTTTTGTAGGTTTTTGATTAATTGGCCGATATGAAGAATCAGATTTTTAAGCCAATTGTTGTTTGGGACAACGGGTTCCAAATCTGATGGAATGCTGGTGTCGATACAAATGGCTTCTTGCAACAACATTATTTTACGCCCTGTCATAACCATGTGTGGCGTCGAACCATTTGATGCCACTGTGCTTCTGAAGGCCATCAAGATGATGGTCAGTTTGGCATCCCAATCCTTTCCTGAGAGCGGAACAACCTTTTAAATACCTCCGTCAACGAACGGTTGGTATGTTCAATCTGCTCCAAGCTTCGCGGATGATGCGCTATATAATCGCTGCGTCTGCCCAGCGCCTAGCACAACTTCTTGGGTCACCTCACCGGTGAAATGAAATCCAAGACCCTCAATCCGTTGATGCTGGATGGGAGCCTTGTGTCCGGAGGGGTCATCATTGACCCTGGCACAAGATAAGCAATTGTCAACCCACTGGTTAACAACTTGCTTCATCTGGGACGTTGCTACAGTACAGGCATCTTGGAGTCCTAAGCTGTCAGTAATCTTTTGCTTCTATTTAGAGAAAAGATCCATCCTGTTCTCTTTGAATCTCCATGCCCAAATAGTATTCCACGTCTTTGTTCAAGTGATGTACAGGTTCTGAGTAGTCTTTACTTCTGTTGGTGGTTATGATCAAATCATCAACATAGGTAAGGATAAAGGTTGGATAACCTTCTTTGGTTCTGGTGTATAGACACTGATCTGCTTCTCCTTGCTAAAAACCTAATTGTTTCAACATTCGCTTGTCCAGTTTCTCATTCCAAGCTCTAGCAGCCTGTTTAAGTCCATACAAACCCTTGTCTCTTTCTGCTTGTAAACCAGATGTGGTTGCTTCTGGTCTACAAAGCCTGGAGGATGTTGCATGTACAGCTCCTCTGTTATTTCTCCATGTAAGAAAGCAGTTTTCACCGTTTGTTTGGAAGCAGCTAGACTGAGAAGCAGTCTTATGGTACCGTGTTTGACAACAGGCGCAAATGTCTCATCAAAGTCTATTCCAAATTTCTGTGAGAAGCCTTGTGCTTACAAAGCCGTACTTTGTAGCGTTCCACCTTTCCTTGTGCATTCAGTTTCAGCTTGAAGACCCATCTAGATCCTATGGCTTTCTTTCCTGGTGGAAGTTCAGTAAGTGTCCATGTTCTATTCTTATGCAGTGCATCTATTTTTTTTTGTGCTTTTTCATTGAGCTGCCTCAGTTACAGGCATCTGTTCAATTCCTTCAAAGCATGATGGTTCATTTGGTAATACTGGATGTTCCGAGGTAGGAGAAGCGAGGAGCTGGTACACCTTTGTTGGTTGCGTTGAGCGTCTGGGAACCTGTTCTGTCTCTGCAGCATCCTCCGGTCCAGTGCTCAGGTCAGGGCCATCTGCATCCCCTTCTCTTAGTGTACTGCTCTCTGCCTTTGGTTTGCTTTCTACAGCATATATCGCAGTCCTTTGTTCAGAATCAGGTTGTGTAGCTGCTTGTGGTATTTCAGATGAAGACAACATTTGCACTTCTAAGAGAGGTTCAACATTTTGCTCTTCTTCTTCCAGTGATTCTAAGATAGTCTCTCGTTCATCTGGAAAGTCTATGACAGTTCCTCTCTATCCACTCTGCTTTGTTCATCAAAGGAAACGACATGCCTAGTAGCAACTTCAGCAGTCTTTAAGTTCATTACTCTATAGCCTTTGCTTCCAGGAGCATAGCCAATTAGAATAGTCTGCTCTGCTCTTGCATCTAGTTTGTGTCGCTTTTGTTGTGGTATGTATGAATATGCAATACTTCCAAAGGTTCTAATGTGTTTCATGTCGGGTACTCTGCCGTGCCATAGTTGGTAATCTATTCTGGAGATACGTTGTGGTCATAAAGGCATCACCCCAAAATTTACTGGGAAGACAAGCATCTGCCAGCATGCACTTTGTCATCTGCAGGCAGAGATCTCAGTTTCCTTTCAGACAAATCCCATTCTGCTCAGGAGTGTAAGGAATGCTCCTCCAGTGCAAAATGCCATGTCTTCCAGGAAAGCTTGTGTGCGATGTGAAGTTGTACTACCAGCGCCATCTGTCTGGATAGCTTTACACGTCATCTCAAACTTGGTTCTCACCAAGTTTGAGATGATGCAAAACCTTGACACAAAACTTTGAAAAATCATCCACAAAAATTAAAGTATAGCTGTTTCCATAGAGTGAAGAAACATTAAATGGACCACACAAATCACTGTGAATGAGATCCAGTACCTTCGTGGTTCTCTTTTCAGTCCTTGGATGAAATGAACGTTTCACTGACTTTTCTTCAATACAAGTCACGCACACGGTATTCTCATTGTACTGTTGATTCACCTTGATTCCTGTGGCCATACTCTGGTTCTGTAGTTCAAGAACTGCCTTTGGATCACGATGGTCAAGACGTCTGTGCCATAGGTCAAGGCTGTCCTCATTCATCCATGCTCAGCAACATTAGCTTGTTGAGCTGAAAGATAGAACTCAGAGACACCATTATCTTGAATTCTTTGGAAGAAGGACATTATCTTTGGTAACTGTGCATTTCCCTTGTTTGAAACGTACTTCAAATCCTTTCTTAGCTAAAGGAGACACACTGAGCATGTTGCAGTGTAATTCAGGAACAAACAAGACACCGCTTGCTACATTCCGGGCAACTTTGCCATTAGGCAATAGACAGTTTAAAGTGCAGCTTCCTGATCCAGGATCTGCATGGATTCACCATTTGCATCTGGATCCATTATATCAAAATAAGCATCAGAAAATGTGCTGTGATGGATACAGCCAGAATCTGTAATCCAACAATTAATTCTTCTGCTCGTAGTCGTTAACTGCCAGTCTGTCCCATTAAAAGGAGATTACTTCTTCTGTAAGATTGCTTGATTCACCTTTGTCTTGTACATTTCTTAGTTGGAGAGCTGCCATTGGCTGAGTGCCTTTTGGGAGTGAGTAGTCTCTTGCAATGTGACCCTTCTTGTTGCAGTTAAAGCAACTGAGCTCTGATTGGTTCGTAGACAGAGCTTTGGGTCTGCCCTTCTTAGTGGCCAGGGAATTTGATCTCTGTGTATGATCAAAGGGGTAGGCCCCTTGGTCAATGCATTCTTCGCTTAGTTTAGACAAAGCTTCGTTAAAGGTTAGCCCTTTTTTGTAAGAGAGAGGAAGGGATTGAATTCTTATCCGTTTGTCTATCAGAATACTGGAATCCACAGGAATTCAACATCAAAAATCACAATCAGTTTGCTGATATAAGTTTCACAGCCTGCTTTATATGAAGGCAAAGCTGTACAAGTTCCCTCATCCAAATTGACTGAGACTTTTCATATGAAAGACCATAAACTTCTTCAGTTTCTCATGAGCATTTCCTTTGCAGTGGTACACAGTTCCACCACTTGGTTTTTCTTTTTCAATTGCATTAAGAATATTAAGGTATTTAAAGGCTAAATTTAATTATTCTCTCCAGCTCTGTTGTGAGACGCACAAGTCTGGGTTTGGAAGCATGCTAAATCTGCATGCAGCATTTTTGCTTTAGTTAGGAATTCCACCAAAAAAAGAAATCAGCTCCCAAAAACCTAAAAGGTTAAAAATTCTCTAGTTAGATGTGTGGTTCCAAAAGGGGGAGAGGAGAAAACAAGCCACTTTCACGAGAAAGACACAAAGCAAAAAAATAACTAAAACCCAAAAAGTCTGGTAATTGAAAAAAAAATTGAATATTGAGAGACTTGGGTAATGAGACTCTCAATCAGCAGAATATTTTAGTAATCGCAAAAACAAAAACAGTTTAGTTAACATATAAAAGAGTTCACTCACAAAAATTTTTACATAGTCTATGAAGGTTTAATTCTTGAAGAAGGTAGGAAGAAAATTAAACATCATACTTTCTGCTGGCAAGGATCCCTGTTTGGAGATCTCAGAGCATGCTTCCAGGACAAAAGGCAAAGGGAGGAGTAAAAGGCAAGAGAACCTTTTAAAAGAACAAGGAATGTGTACGTGCTGGACAAAGAGGTGTTAACTAACAAACAGGAAGTTCTCCCTAGGCTATCTCTATGCTAAGAATAGACATGCTAACACACTAGCCATTTCATTAGGCATGCAAAACTTGCCACTCCCAAGACAACACACCCTTCTGTGCCTAGATTCTCTGTGCTATTTCTCCACTGGCCTTGAAACTAAGAAAGGCCAGTAATGAGGGTAATGTCACTAGTTTTGTCTTCTGAAACATAACCGAGGAGGATAATGGCTCATAACGGTCATAGGTAATGGTTGGATCCTCAGTCAAAACCCTAGCCCTGCCCCTAAACCTACCCCTTAACCTAGTCATAACTCTAACTCCAATCCTTGCCCTAACCCTACTCCTAACCTAACCTGTACATTAACACTAACCCTAGTCCTAGCCCTAACCCTATCCCTAACCTTAACCCAGCCCTAGAACTAACCCAAACCCTAGCCTTACACCTAGCCCAAACCCTAGGCCTAACACTAATCCCGGCCTTAACACTATATCTAACTCCAAGCCTAACCCTCACCTTAACTGGAACCCTAGCTACACTAACCTTAGCCCTAACCCTAAGAAACCAACCTAATCCCTAAGCCTAGCCTGAACCCTTACATTGGCAATAACCCTAACCTGAATTCTACTGTAAACCTAACCCTATCCTAACCCTTTTCCTAACATAACCCGAACTCCTCAACTTAATGCTAGTCTTATCACTAACCCTAGCCCTAACCCTAATCCTAACACTACCAGCAACACTAGGCCTAACACTAGCCCTAAGCTCTAGCCCTAGCCCTAACCCTAACCCTATCTCAACACTACACTAACCCTAACCCTAAAACTTCACCTAATCCTAGACCTAAGCTTAGATATAATGCTAAATTTTGCCCAAACCCTTACTAGTGCAAACCATAGAACTAACCCTGAACCCTAACCCTAGCCCTAACCCTAAACCTAGCTCTAACCCAAGACCTAGCTCTAATTCTAGGCATCACTTTATCCGTATCACTTTACCTACCAGTAGCCCAAGCCCTAAAACTAGAAAAAGGATAGCCCTAACCATAGCTCTAACCCTAGCTCCAACCCAAGCCTATGAGTCCTAACCTTAGAAATAACATTAGCCAAACCCTAACCATAACCCTAACACTAACCCTAGATGTAACGCTAGCCCTAGCCTTAACCCTAGAACTAACACTAACACTAACGGTAACCCTAACGATAGCCCTGACCCTAACCCTAACCCTAGCCCTATCCGTAACCCTAGGCATAACAATATCCAAACCCTATTCCTATCCTAACCCGCACCCTAACCCGAAACCTAGCCCTAGCCCTAACTCTAGACCTGTAACCCTAACCCTGAAAGAAAGCACCACCACTAGCCCTAAGATCTAGCCCTAGCCCTACCCTAGCCCTAACCCTAACCCTAGCCCTAAAACTATCCTAACCCTTACCCTAAACCTAGACCTAAACCTGAGAGCTAAACCTAGCCCTAGCCCTAACCCTAAACCTAGCGCTAACACTACCAAAACCCTAGACGTAACCCTAAACCTAAAGATAACCCTAGACCTAAGCCTAGACCTTACGCTAAAGCTAGACCCAACCCTAACTCTAGCCCTAACCCTAGAACTAATCCCAACCCTAACACTAAACCTAGCCCTATCCATAGCCCTAATCCTAACCCTAACCCTAGCCCTACCCTTAATCCTAGCCCTAACCCTAGCCTTCAACTTAGAACTAACCGTAACCCTAACATTAATCCTGAGAGGAACCTAGCCTGAACTCTAACCCTGGTGCACCCCTCCCCCTCCCCCTACCGCTAAAACCAACCCTGGCCCTGAACCTAGTTGTAACCCTAGCACAAAACCTAGTCAAAACTCTAGCCCTAACCCTTGCCCTAACCTTAACGCTACCACTAACCCGAGCCCTAACCCGAGCCCTAAGACCTTGCCCTAGCCCTATCCCTAGCACTAACTCTAACTCCTAATTACTCTACCACTAAGCCTAGTCCTAACCCTGGCCCTAACCCTAGCCCTAACCTAATCATAACACTACCACTACCACTAGGCGTAAGACTGTAAGGTTAGGCTGAGCCCTAACCCTAACCCTAGCCCTAACAGTACACTAACCCTAACCTAACCCTGGGCCCAGACCTAAGCCTAGACCTAACCCCAAACCTAGCCCCAATCCTAACTCTAGCCCTGGGGGGAGGAGCCAGCTACGATGGCTGAAGGAGGCTAAACACTCGTCTCTCGGAACAGAAGGAAAATAACCCTGAGTAGCCTTTTTTAAAATAAAGAAAGACTGTGAGTAATTAACTAAGAATAATGTGGGAAAGAATGTAAGATAAGATAGTGGATTGGTTTTGATTCTTCTCCAACTGGAGGAAAAATAAAAGACTCTGTTTAAATTGGAAATAATTGCTGAAACAGAGTGAGAGCAAAACAGTTTTTCTTTTTTGGTTCTTGGAGATATGTTGTCTAAAAAAAAAAAGTTTATAAACAGCCTATTTGGAGGCGGCTTACGGCAACAGATAAAACATATAATCGTCTAGTTAGGGATTTTGAAAATATAAACTTAAACTCTAACGGAGACGAAAAAGAGATTAAAATGGCGACAAAGCAAAAAGTAGCGAACGGAAATGAAGAGATGAAAGCTTTTATACACAAACTTATAACAGAGTCTAATCAAGCTCTTGTAATTACAATAACATCCATATAAGGGGAGAAATGGCGCAGATGCATGAAAAATCTCACAAGAGTTAAAAGCATTGGATTTTAAAGTGGATGATATAAAAAAAATTCAAGGGGATCAGCAGACAAGACTTGTAGAACATGATGACAGGATTTCTTTGTTGGAGAAGCAGATCATTCAGCTCCAGGATCAAAACAGAAGGAACAATGTAAGAATTCATGGATTTGCAATAGCTGCCACAAGAAAATCAAAAATCCTTGAAAGAGGAAGTCCTAAAATGGTTAAAAAGCATTGTTCCCTAGATTTTATGGAAGAACAGGACATACAAAGAATTCATCGAGTGACAACCATGAAGAGGGGAATAACTCCCAGAGATATTATTATGAGAGCAGCAAATTTCAATAAAAAAGATGATTGATGAGAGCTATCAGAAAAAATCCAGGATTATTGAAGTATCGAGATAATACAGTGGAAATTTATAATGATCTATGCCGGGAAACAATAAATTGGAGAAGAGAAATGAAGCCTTGCATCATAGTTCTGCAGAGAGCTGGAATAAGATACACCTGGGGATTGCCATCTTCCTGAAATTCCAATGGGTTGGTAAATACCACAGAATAAATTCTCTTGAGAAAGGATTGCAACTTTTGAGAGAACTGAAACTGATGCAGCAAAGACTCAAAGGAAGAGGAAGGTGCTGTTGGGAGGAGTAGAAGAAGGAGCAGTGGGAGGAGCAACTGGAGGAGAAGAAAAGAAGACTTCGGGGAGATAAACGAAAGGACAGAGGTTGAGGAGGACTGGAAGAAACAATATGATATAACAGAAGAAGAAGAAAGAGAACTTTAATAGAGTAGGAGAAGGATTGATGACTAGTGATTAGAATATACTTTTATAGATTGTATATGCATAGAGATTGAACTATATATATATAAAGTAAAAGGGTAGAGAGAGGGAAGGAGGGGAAGAGAGGGAAAAAATATGGGAAAGAAAATTAATCGGGAGAGGGCACTGGTCTCTATGCCTGGAGTTGGTACACCTTTAACCCCCCAAGACCATTGGTAGTCGTTGGCAAGGCAGCAACGCTTTGGAGGGAAAGGGGGGATAAATGTTTGTGTGGGTAGGGGAGGGGAGGGAGGGAAGGGGAAGGGGAGTGGGAAGGGGGAAGGGAAGGGGAAGGGGAGCACTTCATAAAAGAGCCAATGGGGAGTGGGATTAAGAGAATGGAAATATGACAAATGGAGAATAGATTGAGAATATCAACATTGAATGTGAAAGGTTTAGGGTCAATAATAAAGAGAAAAAGGATAGAATCGATATTAAAAAAAGATAAGGATGATATAATTTTTTTACAAGAAACACATGGAAAACGAGATAAAAAAAAATGAGCTTAGATTGAACTGGGTTGCCACTTATGAGGAAGCATTTGGTACATCTGAATCAAGAGGAGTAGCAATAATAATTTCCAAAAGATGTAATTTTATTGTAATAAGTGTGGAGTTAGATGAAAAAGGTAGATATGTAATTATACAAGGTGAAGTAGATGGAGAAATAATATATGTTATAGTGAATATTTATGCACCTAATGAGAAGCAAAAAGAGTTTTATGAAGAAATATTTAATAAGATTAAAAATATGAAAGGAGATTATACAATAATGGCAGGTGATTTTAATATGGTGATGGATAGGTGGAAAGATAAATCGAATCCATTAATCAAGATAGATATAATAATATAACGATTTTAAGTAAATTGGTGAATAGAAATGAACTGATAGATGTTTGGAGGTTAATAAAGGGTGACGAAAGAAATATACGTATTATTCATCAGTTCATAAAAATTATTCAAGAATAGACTATATTTTTGTATCAAAGAATATGATTTCTAGATTAATAAATACGGAAATTGAAATAATAAAAGTGACAGATTATGTTTTTCTACTAATTTGGATATAACTATGAAAGGAACTAGGAGAGAAGAAAAGGGTGGAGATTGGATACCAAAATACTTAATTATAAAGAAATAGTAAATAAAATAGAGAAGGAGTGGCAAGAAATTTGGGATATAAACAATAAGGAAGTAACACAAGATGTATTATGGGATACCATGAAGGCAGTGGTAAGAGGATTATGTATTAAAGAATCAACAAAATTAAAGAGACAATTAGGAGAAAAAAAATTGAAATTAGAAAAAGAAATAAAAGGAACTAGAGAATGATTATATAATAGATAGAACTAAACAGAAATTTATAGTACTACAAGCAAAAAGAGATTAATTAGAAAAGATAGAAATGGATGAAGTTCAGAAAAATTTAATATATTTGAAAAGGGAATTTTTTGAATATAGTAATAAAAATTCTAAAATGCTGGCTAAATCAGTGCAATCAAAAAAAACCCAGAAATATGATTGGTAGAAAAGATAAATTTGGCAAAGAAAAAAGGCTGATGAAAGAGAAATTAAAAAATATTTGAGGAATTTTATTGAGAATTCTATTTAGCAGAAGAAAAATCTGTAGAGAATATAGAGGAATATATTAATAAGAATTGGAAGTAAAGATAACAGAACAAGATAAAGGGTTGATGGAAGAAATGATATCAGAAGAGGAAATAGAAGAAGTAATAAACAATTTAAAAGGAGGAAAATCACCAGGACTGGATGGACTAGGTCCAGAATATTATAAAACATTTAAAAAATGTTTAATTCCTAAATTAAAAGTGTTATATAATAGTATATTAAGGGGTGATAAAATCCCATTATCATGGAAGTAATCATTAATAATATTAATTTTAAAACCAAATAAGGATCCTATAGATCCAGGTTCTTATAGACCAATATCGTTAATAAATCAAGATGCAAAAATATTGACAGTAATAATGGCGAAGAGGTTAAATAAATTTATTTATAAGTATATACATAAAGATCAATGTGGTTTTATTCAAGGAAGGCAATATGGCAAATTTAATAGGGAAAATGTTAAATAAAATAAATATAATGGAAAGAGATAAACAAAAAGCTGGAATTTTAGCATTAGACATATTTAAAGCTTTTGATTGTGTTGAATGGCCGGCGTTAAAAACAATTTTAAATAAAATAGGATTAGGAGAGAGATTTAAAGGGTTAATAAATCAATTGTATTCACATAATACATCTGTAGTGATGGTAAATGATGGATTTACAGATCAGATTCAAATAACAAGAGGAACGAGACAAGGATGTCCATTATCTCCAGTTTTATTTGCAATAGTTATAGAAATATTAGCGAATGTGATAAGAAATGATGAGAATTTGGAAGGAATTGGAGTTAAAAGAGAAAAATAAAATAAGTTTACTTGCAGATGAAACATTGTTAACAATTAAAGATCCAGTTAAAAAGATAGATAGGATAGTTAAACATCTAAAAGAGTTTGGGGAGAAGACAGGACTAGAAGTACAAATTGGGCTAAATCAGAAATAATGTTGTTTAATTATACTAAAGAAGAAGTACAAAATTTTATAAGTAATAAAAGAATGTTACTTAAAGTAAAAGAATCAATTAAATATTTAGGAATAGATATTACAAAAAATTTACAAGGATTACAGGAAAAAATTTTTAAGAAATTAAGATTAGAAATTAAACGGAAATTAGAGGATTATAAAAAATATAAAGCTGTCGTGGTTTGTAATAGCAGTGGTGAAAATGAAAATATTACCTAAAATTAATTTTTTGTTTAGTATGTTACCAATAAAAGTATCAGAGGAAGAATTAAAAGAGCTGGCAAAAGTTATTAAATAATTTTTGTAATGGGTATAAGAGACCGAGGATTAACAAGAAATATTGATATAAAACTCAAAAAGGAGGTGGCCTGGGACTTCCAAACTTAAAATGTTATTATTATGCAAATCAATTGAGGTATATCATAGATGGAGTTTCAGGAAAGGGTGATTTAGATTGGTTGGAGACAGAAGATATGAACATTGAGATGAAATGTAAAAGATATATTTTGAGCAATTTTCAGAACAAGAAATGGAAAAGATAGAAAATCCTTTTATAAAAAATATAATAGAAATATGGAGGAAAAATATAAGAAAATTGTTACCGAATATGTCAATATTTACTCTGATAGTAATGATGGAAAAATTTCCAATAAATTTAAGAGAATTAATAGAGAAAGAAATAAAAAAACAAAAAATATATAGATTAAAAGATTGGATGAAAATAATGATAAATAAAGATAGAATGAAAGAGAGATTGCAGGGAACTAAGATCTTGGCTAAATTATATACAATTAGAGCAATGGACAAGAGATGGGAAGATATGTTAAATATTTTAAAGAATATACTAAATTTGAACTAAGTTTATTATTCAAAGACAAAATATGCAAGAAAATGAAATACTAAAAAGGTGTCACAAGTGAAATATATAAAATATTGGTAAAAGAACAAGAAGAGGATTATCTTAGAAAAATGTGGGAGGAAGAGACATACCGTAAAATATAGATATACAATAATTAAGTAAAATTTGGAAACAATGTCATTTAAAAAATTATCACTAAAGATAAAAGACAATTATTATAAAATAATTTGGAAATGGTATTTGACTCCAGTGAAATTAAATCAGATAGACGAGAAATATTCAAGACTATGCTGGAGAGGATGTCAAGAAATCAGTACATATATGCATATGTGGTGGAATTGTAAAAGATAATGGAATTTTGGCAAAAGGTTTTCAAAGAGATAAAAGAGATTATAGGAGTAGGGATACCAATATGCCCAAATATAGCATTGTTGTCTACAGAGGGAATAAGGTTGAGTGCACTCAAGGTAAGGAAAGAATTAATAACAAATCTGTTAATTGCAGCGAGATTAATAATAGCAAAAAAAATGGAAAACAAATGAAAATTTTCAAATAGAGGAATGGTATAAAGAAGTGTGGAAAATTGCAATTAATGATAAATTAACATGTAGAATTAGATTTATGAAAGGTTTAGTAAAAGGGAATGATTTTGAAAAAATTTGGAAAATATTTTTGGAAAAAACCTTGTTAAGAGAAGGTAAAGCTACCCTTTCACAAGAAGAATGGCAATTTTGGAAAGTGGATTAAATAAAAAGTTGGCTCTGGGGGTGGGTTCATTTTTTTTATTATTATTATTTTATTATTATTATGTGTGTGCGTTAAACATGTGATTTATTGATTAAATCGGATAATGATGTTCAATCTTCATATAAAAGAAAAAAAATTTAGAAGATAACTGGCTTTGGGGAGTGCTTACCTTTAGAGATAGTTTGATATGTTAAGAAATAAGATTATATTTAACAATAGTAATAGATTAAATGGAAGCGAAAAATATAGAATTAAGAATGAAATGATTATAATAAAAATGAATATAATGAAAATAAGAATTAAGAATAGGTAACAAAAATGTATAAGTAGTATGATATAGAATAAGCTGAACAAGTTTATGATTTTAAAGGTAAAAGAGAAAAAATAATAATGTAAGTTTGTAGTGTTTAGGAAAGAAAAGGGAAAAATTATTATTTTTTCTTTTTTTTGTTCGATTCACTATTATGTATAACACATGGGTGTTTAATTTTTTGTTTTTGTTTTTTGTTTGTTATATAATCAATAAAAATTATTTAAAAAAAAGGTCTAGGCTTAGGTCTAGGGTTAGGTCTAGGTTTTATGGTTAGAGTTACGATAGTGTTAGGGTTAGGGTTAGGGTTAGGCTAGGGCTAGAGCTTAGGTCTGGTGGTAGTAGGAGTGTTAGGACTAGGGTTAGGGCTCAGCTGTGAGGGTGAGGATGTATGTTAAGTGCCAGGGCCAAGCCAGGTTAGGACTACGTTTAGGATAGTGTTAGGCTTAGGGTTAGGACTAGGAATAGGGCATAGGGCTAGGGTTAGGCCTACTGGTAGTGGTAGTGGTAGGATTAGGATTAGGACTAGTTTGGGGCTAGGGTGAGGACTAGGACTAGGGTTAGGTCAGGGGATTAAGTTCTATTAGGACTAGGGTTAGGGCTAGGATTGGGGTTAGGGTTAGACCAGGGGTTTGGGCTAGGGTTAGGGCCAGGGCTAGGGTTATGGTTAGGGATTCGGCTAGGTTTGGTATGGCTAGGGTTATGGCTAGGGTTACAGCCAGGTTTGGTTTAGGGTTTGGGATAGGGCTGTATTTACAGCTAGGTTTAAAACCAGGACTCAGGTTAGGGCTAAGGTTAACGTTAGGGCTCAGGGCTAGGTTTAGGGCTAGGTCTAGGTCTAGGTCTAAGTTATGATTTCCTAGGTTTGGGCTAGTGTTAGGGCTTGGCTTAGGGCTAGGGTTAGAGCTATGGTTACGGCTATGCTTATGGCGAGTTTTAGGACTTGGGCTAGTGGTAGGTATAGTGTTAGGGTGAGAGTCTAAGGCTAGAGAGTTAGGCCTAGAGCTTGGGTTAGGACTAGGGTTAGGCCTAGGGTTAGGGTTATGGTTTGGGCTAGAGTTAGGGTTAAGGTTAGGGTTAGGGCTAGGTTTATGGATAGGGTTAGAGCTATGGTTATGGATAGGGTTAATGTTAGGGTTAGGGTTAGTTCTAGGATAAGGCTAGGGTTAGGGTTAGTGTTAGGAAGAGGGTTAGAGTTGGGACTAGGGCTACTGTTAGGGTTACGGTTAGGGTTCGGATTTGGGTTAGGGTTATGGCCAATGCTAGGGTTCGGATTAGGCTTAGGATTGGACTTTAGCTCCACGGTTAGGGTTAGGGTTAGGGCTCGGGTTATGGTTTCGGTTAGGGTTAGGGCTAGGGTTAATGTTAGGGCTAGGGTTAGGGTTAGTGCTAGGTTTGGGCTAGGGTTAGGGCTAGGGTAAAGGTAAGGGCTAGGAGTAGGGTTAAGGGTTAGGGTTTGGGCCGTGCTTAGGGCTAGGGTTAATGTTAGGTTAAGGGTTAGTTCTAGAGTTAAGGCTTGGGTTAGGGTTAGGGCTAAGGTAAGGGTTATGGTTTGGGCTAGGGTTAGGGTTAGGATCGGGGCTAGGTTTAGGGTTAGGTCTAGGCTTAGATCTAGAGTTAAGTCTAGGGTTAGGGTTAAGGCTCGGCCACACCTTAGGGCTAGCCTTACGCCTAGTGGCAGTGGTAGTGTTAGGGTTAGGGCTAGGGTTAGGGCCAGGGTTAGGGCTAGGGTTAGTGGTAGCGTTAAGGTGAGGGTAAGGTTTAGGGTTAGGGCTAGAGTTTGGACTAGGCTTAGTGCTAGGGTTACGGCTAGGTGCAGGGCCAGGGTTAGGTTTAGCGGTAGGGGGAGGGTTAGGGGTCAAAGTCTGAGAGGATTAGTGTTAGTGTTACGGTTAGTTCTAGGGTGAGACTGGGGTTAGGGTTAGGGCTAGGGCTAGGGTTAGGGTTAGGATTAGGGCTATGGATAGGGCTAGGTGTAGTGTTAGGGTTGGGATTAGTTCTAGGGTTAGGGCTAGAGTTAGGGTTGGGTCTAGCTTTAGGGTAAGGTCTAGGCTTAGATCTAGGGTTATCTCTAGGTTTAGGGTTAGGGTAAGGATTAGGCTTAGGTCTAGGGTTCGGTCTAGGTTTAGGGTAAGGGTTAGGATAGTGTTAGGGCTAGGGTGAGGGTTAGGGCTAGGGCTAGGGATAGGGCTAGAGCTCAGGGCTGTGGTAGTGGTTGTTCTCAGGATTTAGGGTTAGGGCTAGAGTTAGGGCTAGGACTAGGTTTAGGGTTAGGGCATGGGTTAGGATAGGAATAGGGTTTGGATATTGTTACAGCTAGGGTTACGGTTAGGGCTAGGGTTAGGGTTAGGGTCAGGGTCATCGTTAGGGCTTCCGTTATTGTTAGTGTTAGTTCTAGGGTTAAGGCTAGGGTTAGTGTTAGGGTTATGGCTAGGGTTTGGCTAATGTTATTTCTCAGGTTAGGACTAGGGTTAGGGTTTGGGTTGGAGCTAGGGTTAGAGCTATGGTTAGGGCTATCCTTTTTCTAGTTTTAGGGCTTGGGCTAGTGGTAGGTAAAGTGATACGGCTAAAGTGACGGCTAGAATTAGAACTAGGTCTTGGGTTAGGGTTAGGGTTCGGGTTAGTTCTATGATTTGCGCTAGAGTTAGGGTTGGGGCTAAATTTAGCGCTATGTCTAAGCTTAGGTCTAGGATTAGGTCAAGTTTTAGGGTTAGGGTTAATGTAGTGTTAGAGATAGGGTTAGGATTAGGGCTAGGGCTAGAGCTTAGGACTAGTGTTAGGCCTAGTGGCGCTGGTAGTTTTAGGATTAGGGTTAGGGCTAGGGTTAGTGATAAAGACTAGCATTAAGTTTGGAGTTTGGGTTACGTTAGGAGAAGGGTTAGGATAGTGTTAGGGTTAAGGTTAGGGCTAGGGCTAGGGCTAGGGTTAGAGCCTAGGGCGAGTCGTAGTGGTTGTTTTAGGATTAGGGTTACGGTTAGGGTTAGGTTAGGATAGGAATAGGGTTTGGATATTGTTACGTCTAGGCTTACGGTTAGGGTCAGGGCTATCGTTAGGGCTACCGTTAGGGTTACTGTTAGTTCTAGGGGTTAGGGCTCGGATTATGGTTAAGGCTAGGGTTAGGGTTAGTGTCAGTGTTAAGGTTAGGGTTAGGTTTAGGGCTAGAGTGAGGACTAGGCTTAGTGCTAGGGTAACGGCTATGGTTAGGACCAGGGTTAGGGTTAGGGTTACGGTTGGGCCTATGGTTACGGCTATGGTTAGTGTTGGCGCTAGGGTTAGTTTGAGGGGTTAAGACTAGGGTTAGGGTTAGGGTTAGGGTTCAGGTTAGGATTAGGGCCAGCTTTAGGGTTAAGATAAGGGATAGGGTTAGGAAGGGTTAGGATTGTTAGGGCTAGGGTTAGGTTTACGGTTCCGATTCGGGTTAGGGTTATTGCCAATGTAAGGGTTCAGGCTAGGCTTAGGATTTGCGTTAGCTCCAGGGGTTAGGGTTAAGGTTAGTGTTACGGCTAGGGTTCCGGTTAAAGCTAGGGTTAGGCTGGAGTTAGATGTAGTGTTAAGGCCAGGATTAGTGTTAGGCCTAGGGTTATGGTTTGGGCTAGGTTTAGGGCTAGGGTTTGGGTAAGTTCTAGGGCTAGGGTTATGGTTTGGGCTAGGTTTAGGGTTAGGGTTTGGGTTAGTTCTAGGGCTAGGGTTAGGGTTAGGGATAGGGTTAGGGCTAAAACTAGGGTTAGTGTTAAGGTACGGGTTAGGTTAGGAGTAGGGTTAGGGCTAGGATTGGAGTTACGACTAGGTTTACGGCTAGGTTTAGGGGCAGGGCTAAGGCTTATGACTAGACATATGGTTTTGGCTAGTTATGGCTAGTGTTAGGGCTACGGTTACAGCTAGGCTTGGTCTAGGGCTAGGGTCTGGGGCTATATTTAGGGGCTGTAGGTTTAGAGCCAGGGCTCAGGTTAGGGCTCAGTGTAGGGCTTAGGGCTAGGTTTAGGGCAAAGGCAAGGGCAAGGGCTAGGTTTAGGACTAATGTTTTTTCTTCAGTTAGGGCTAGGGTTAGGGCTTGGGTTAGGGCTAGGTTAAAACTTGTGTCTAGTTTTAGGGCTTGAGCTATTGGAGGTATACTGTTCGGGTGAAGTGAAGGCTTGAGTTAGGGCTAGGGTTTGGGTTAGAGCTAGGATTAGTGTGACGGTAGGGGTTAGGGCTTAGGATAGGGCTAGGGCTGGGTTAGTATTACTAGGTTAGGGCTAGGGTTTCTCATCCGTTATGAGCTGTTATCTTCCTCCGTTATCTTTCAGAAAACAAAACTAGTGACATTACCCTTGATTACTGACCTTTCTTAGTTTCAAGGCCAGTGGGAGACATCGTACAGAGATCTAGGCACAGAAGGGCGTGTTGTTGGGAGTGGCAAGCTTTGCATGCCTAATGAAATGGCTAGTGTGTTAGCATGCCTATCCTTAGCATAGAGATAGCCTAGGGAGAACTTCCTGTTTGTTAGTTAACACCTCTTTGTCCCAGCACGTACACATTCCTTCTTCTTTTAAAAGGTTCTCTTGCCTTTTACTCCTCCCTTTTTTGCCTTTTGTCCAGGAAGCATGCTCTAGATCTCCCAACAGGGATCCTTGCCAGCAGGAATGTGAGTGTTTAATTTTCTTCCTACCTTCTTCAAGAATTAAACCTTCATAGACTATGTAAAAATTTTTGTGAGTGAACTCTTTTAAATTTTAACCAAACTGTTTTTGTGATTGCGATTATGAAAATATTCTGCTGATTGAGAGTCTCATTACCCAAGTCTCTAATATTCAATTTTTTTTTCAATTACCAGACTTTTCGGGTTTTAGTTATTTTTTTGCTTTGTGTCTTTCTCATGAAAGTGGCTTGTTTTCTCCTCTCCCCCTTTTGGAAACACACATCTAGCTAGAGAATTTTTAACCTTTTACGTTTTTGGGAGCTGATTTCTTTTTTTGGTGGAATTGCAAACTAAAGCAAAAATGCTGCATGCAGATTTAGCATGCTTCCAAACCCAGACTTGTGTGTCTCACGACAGAGCTGGAGAGAATAATTAAATTTAGCCTTTAAATACCTTAATGTTCTTAATGCAATTGAAAAAGAAAAACTCAAGTGGTGAAGTGCACCATGGCAAAGGAAATGCTAGATGAACTTGAAGAAGTTTATGGTCTTTCATATGAAAAGTCTCAGTGAATTCCGGACCACAACTTGTACAGCTTTGCCTTCATATAAAGCAGGCTGTGAACTATATCAAACTGATTGTGATTTTTGATGTTGAATTCCTGTGGATTTCAGTTTTCTGATAGACAAATGGATCAGAGTTCAATCCCTTCCTCTCTCTTAATAAAAGGGCTAACCTTTAACGAAGCTTTGTCTAAACTAAGCGAAGAATGCAGTGACCAAGGGGCCTCCCCTTTTGATCATACACAGAGACCAAGTGGATCAAATTCCCTGGCCACTAAGAAGGGCAGACCCAAAGCTCTGTCTAGGGACCAATCACAGCTCAGTTGCTATAATTGCAACAAGAAGGGTCACATTGCAAGAAACAGTACCCTTCCCAAAAGGCACTCAGCCAATGGCAGCTCTCCAACTAAGAAATGTACAAGACAAAGGTGAATGAAGCAATCTTACAGAAGAAGTAATCTCCTTTTAATGGGAACAGACTGGCAGTTAACGACTACGAGCAGAAAAATAATTGTTGGATTACAGATTCTGGCTGTATCCATCACAGCACATTTTCTGATGTTTATTTTGATATAATGGATCCAGATGCAGCAGGAAAAATTCAAGCTGCAAATGGTAAATCCATGCAGATCCTTGGATCAGGAAGCTGCACTTTAAACTGTCTATTGCCTAATGGCAAAGTTGCCCGGAATGTAGCAAGCGGTGTCTTGTTTGTTCATGAATTACACTGCAACATGCTCAGTGTGTCTCCTTTAGCTAAGAAAGGATTTGAAGTACGTTTCAAACAAGGGAAATGCACAGTCACCAAAGATAGTCCTTCTTGCAGAAGGATTTGAGAATAATGGTGTCTCTGAGTTTATCTTTCAGCTCAACAAGCTAATGTTGCTATATAAATATTGGATGAATGAGGACAGCCTTGACCTATGGCACAGACGTCTTGACCATCATGATCCAAAGGCAGTTCTTGAACTACAGAACCAGAGTTTGGCCACAGGAATCAAGGTGAATCAACAGTACAATGAGAATACCGTGTGCATGACTTGTATTGAAGAAAAGTCAGTGAAACGTTCATTTCATCCAAGGACTGAAAGAGAACCACGAAGGTACTGGATCTCATTCACAGTGCTTTGTGTAGTCCATTTAATGTTTCTTCACTTTGTGGAAACAGCTATACTTTAATTTTTGTGGATGATTTTTCAAGGTTTTGTGTGAAGGTTTTGTGTCAAGAGTCAAGCCCAAGACATGCTAGAGTACGTTGTCATGGTGAGAACCAAGTTTGAGATGACATCTAAAGCTATCCAGCAACAGATGGCGCTGGTGAGTACATTTCACATCGCACACAGCTTTCCTGGAAGAGCATGGCATTTTGCACAGGAGGAGCGTTCCTTACACTCCTGAGCAGAATGAGATTGCTGAAAGGAAAACTGAGATCTCTCCTGCAGATGACAAAGTGCATGCTGGCAGATGCTCATCTTCCCAGTAAATTTTGGGGTGATGCCTTTATGACCGCAACGTATCTCCAGAATACATTACCAACTATGGCACAGCAGAGAACCACACTGAAACACATTAGAACCTTTGGACTGCACATTCATACATACCACAGCAGAAGCGACACAAACTAGATGCAAGAGCAGAGCAGACTATTCTAATTGGCTATGCTCCTGGAAGCAAAGGCCATAGGAATGAACTTAAAGACTGCTGAAGTTGCTACTAGGCATGTCGTTTCCTTTGATGAACAAAGCAGAGTGGATAAGAGAGGAACTGTCATAGACTTTCCAGATGAACGAGAGACTATCTTAGAATCACTGGAAGAAGAAGAGCAAAATGTTGAACCTCTCTTAGAAGTGCAAATGTTGTCTTCATCTGAGATACCACAAGCAGCTACACAACCTGATTCTGAACAAAGGACTGCGATATATGCTGCAGAAAGCAAACCAAAGGCAGAGAGGAGTACACTAAGAGAAGGGGATGCAGATGGCCCTGACCTGAGCACTGGACCGGAGGATGCTGCCGAGACAGAACAGGTTCCCAGACGCTGAACGCGACCCAACAAAGGTGTTCCAGCTCCACGCTTCTCCTACCTCGGAACATCAGTGTTACCAAATGAACCATCATGCTTTGAAGGAATTGAACAGATGCCTGTAACTGAGGCAGCTCAGTGGAGAAAAGCAGCACAAGAAGAAATAGATGCACTGCATAAGAATAGAACATGGACACTTACTGAACTTCCACCAGGAAAGAAAGCCATAGGATCTAGATGGGTCTTCAAGCTGAAACTGAATGCACAAGGAAAGGTGGAACGCTACAAAGTAAGGCTTTGTAAGCACAAGGCTTCTCACAGAAATTTGGAATAGACTTTGATGAGACATTTGCGCCTGTTGTCAAACACGGTACCATAAGACTGCTTCTCTCGAGTCAGTCCTTCCAAACAAATGGTGAAAACTGCTTTCTTACATGGAGAAATAACAGAGGAACTGTACATGCAACAACCTCCAGGCTTTGTAGACCATAAGATCATCTGGTTTGCAAGCCGAACAAGGGTTTGTATGGACTTAAACAGGCTGCTAGAGCTTGGAATGAGAAACTATGTTTTTGAAACAATGTTGACACATTTAGGCTTTAAGCAAGGAGAAGCAGATCAGTGTCTATACACCAGAACCAAAAGAAGATAACAGAACATCATTTTATTACAGTCAATAGACCATTAAAACAACTTGTTAAAAACAATTTGTTAAAAACATTTAAAACATTACAAATATAAATAAGTATAGTGGCTCACACTCACCAGGGAAAATACAATCAAAGTGGTAATGGTAACGTACAATATAGTTAAGCAAATATTTCTTTTACATAGACAAGGAAGATCTAGTTAACATAGCTAAGTTTAAAAATTTTGCTACTTGAAGAGTAATCTCTTTATCAGCTGCCTTGCACAAGATGACCATTAGAGACTCTAGGGGTGCCCAGGGAAGCGTCGTGTAATGGGGCAGACAGGTTTTCCCTAGCCCCTCTTGGGTAGAAACTACAATGAAACAGTACATGTGATACAGATTCAATTTCCTGGTTATCACAGGGCAGCATCTTTTGCTCAATGGTATTTTGTTGAATCTACCAGTTAGCAAATTTGAGGGATTCATTAAATCTTGCCAAGGGAGCAAGCCCCTTCATATTTTGGAACTGTGTATGATCAAAAGGGGAGGCCCCTTGGTCAATGCATTCCTCTCCTAGTTTGGAGAAACCTCCGTTAAGGTTTGCCCTTTTTTGTAAGAGAGAGAGGAAGGGATTGCTTGATTCTTTTGTCTATCTGAAAACTGGAATCCACAAGGAATTCAACATCAAAAATCATAATCAGTTTGCTGGTATAAGTTTCACAGCCTGCTTTAGTATGAAGGCGAAGCTGTAAGAGTTCCCCTCATCCAAATTCACTGAGACTTTTCATATGAAAGACCATAAACTTCTTTAGTTTATCTAGCATTTCCTTTGAAGTGGTACACTCTCCACCACTTGGTTTTTCTTTTTCAATTGCATTAAGAACATTAACTCTAGCCCTAACCATAGAAATAACCCTAACCCTAGCACTAACCCGAACCCTAGCCCAAACCATAACCCAAGCCTTAACTCTAGAACTTACCCTTAACCTACATTAACCCCAGCCCTAACCATAGCCTGAACCCTAACCCTAATCCGCTTCCCAACCTTTATCCTAGCCCCAACCCTAGCCCAAACCGTAACCCTAAACCTAGCACTAGACCTAACCTAGCCCTAACATTAACGCTAGCACTAACTGTCAGGAGTCCTCCATGTTTGTTGTTTTAGGATAGCAGTAGCCTGGGGAAATAGTGATAGTAGGCTGTTAACTTTCCCAGGTGCCAACCATTCTTCGGCTGGAATTTAAAAGGAACCATTTGGCATGATGAGTTCGTCCTTTTACAATATCTAGGAAACTTGTTTTTAAGTTAAGGGGGGGGGAAAATTCCATTTCAGCTTTAACGTCTGATAGACAGTATCATTCACTATGTTTCAATAAATCTTCTAAAAAATTTTATTGCTACGTTTGGGGGTGAATCTTTTCCTACAGAAAGCTCGAAACTTTTTTTTTCCAAAAATGCATCAAGTAGTGGATCAGTTAATTACTGAAGAAGAACGAGGTTTGCAGAATCTGATGGAACTGCAAAACCAAGCGTCCATGGATACCAAGGCAAATTTCCGTGAGCGAGGCTATGAAAAACCCCCCCAAGCGGCCAAACCTGGGTCTGGGGAGAAAAACCGCTTATGTCGGAAACAACGCAGAAGGGCTGCTAGATGGGACACATCAGCCAAAGACCTTTCCTTTTGGCGGAAATGGCACGAATGGAAACAGAACTGGAGAGAAAAAATGAGGAGATACTCGAACTCAAGACCATGTTACGTGAGATGAGCATCCGTCCCTCGAGACATTGAGAAAACCAGCACGCGAACCACGAGCGGCTGTGCCAGCGGCAGGCACCCCTGGCCGCCCCCGCAACCAGCAGGGCAAGCTCCAGCGCCACCGCTACTCAGAAACGTGGGGGACCTAAAGCGTCCTTCAACGGGAAGGGTGAGAAACTCTCTTTCTTTATGACTATGGCAAATAATTTCATGGTCGATCATGGCCACCTCTTTCGGGATGATAGCCCGAAAAGAACCCCAGAGAGAATGAAAAGGGCGGCAGCTGACTGGGTAGCGAACCCAAAGACACCCGCGCCCCCCCCAAAAAAAACTGCAGCTCTTCATGAAACCCTTTGCGTGAACGGTTTGAAGACCCCCATCTACTAGAAAAAACTAAATATCAACTAAAACAAATGAAACAAGGCAGGAACGACGTGGGAAAATATTCGCGTGAATTTAGAAACCTGGCCACCAAAGTGCAGTGGAATGATGAGATTCTTATCGAGTTATACAAAGATGGACTAATCCCGAAACTTACAGGGTGCCAATGCAGGCCAACCCACAAACCCTGCTAGGTTGGATCAGACTAGCTACTGAAGTGGAGGGTATAACCCCCACTGTTCAGTTGAACCGACAACGACAAGACTTAACAAAAAACAACCGCCCTCCCACCTTCCTCAATGTTGAGGAACGAAAAAAACGCCTCCGTTTGGGCATGTGTTTCACCTGTGGGAAACCGGGTCACCTTGCCAACAACTGCACCAGTAACCAAGCCACGGTGAGGACTAAAGGAGCACGAGCAGAC
>CAOLHI010006753.1:0-25174 GCA_948474755.1 Ctenosaura bakeri
ATATTGGTGTTGTTTGTTTTATTTACTTATTAAAATATATCTATCCCTATATCTGTGAGCCTTGGGGCAGCATACAATATAATCAATTTGAACAGTTTAAAACAATAAAAAATATTCAAAGGCCAAAAGCATGTTAAATCACTTAATATGTAAAAGAGGACAGTTTAAAAACAGTTAAAACAAATTCAAAGCATTCACATAGGCAAATTTGGGGGCTTTCCGCACTACACTGTTATAGTGCTATTATTCCACTTTCAACATCCTGTGGAATTCTGGGTTTGTAGTTTACTGAGGCCAAAGAGCTCTCTGGCTGAGAATTCTAAATGCCCCTCCCTAAACTGCAAACCCCAGGAGTCCATAGGAGGTTGAAAGTGGAATAATAACAATAAGTAATAATAAGTAGTGTGGAAAGGCCCTTGGTTGAGCTTAATCAAGCCTCTAGAACTTGATTGTGCCAAAATAACAGCACATGGGCACCAATTAGTTCTTTTAAGGAAGAGTATACCATAGGTGGGTGCCTCAGCGGAGAAGGCCCTCTCCCATGTCATCCCATAGCATATTGCTTTGATGGGTGGGACATTACCACTGCGTATTCTTGATATGGATTTACATATGGAAAACATGATCAGAGAGATATCCAATATTGTTTTAGGGTATACATTGTGACTCAACACTCTGATATGTGTGAGATTTCATGAGGCATACAATAAAACTAGAGCCAAAAGAGACCTGACGTGATTACTGTGAATCCTAATAGTATGCATTTTTGTTAAAAAAAAACAGGATCTACAAGGAAGCCTGATTAGCTTTAGACTAGGTGGTTTAGTTCCTTCCTTCCCTCCCACTGCCTAGTGGCCTCTCTGGAGCCCTCTCTATGTGTTTCAGAGGAAGCTCCCAATTCAGTTAACAGCAGGGGAGGCTTTCCTTGGAGTACAAATAGCAGTAGGATGTTTTCGTTAGGACCAGAGGAATGGGAAGAATCTTCACATATTAATGCCCCCCCTCCATAACTCTGAGGCTGTTTGGACTGCCCTATGGCTGCTACTTGCTCAACAAAAATGTGCCCAGTGAATATTTGCATAAAGATACACAGCATCTTTTCACACATTCTGCTCATTGCATGAAGGTTAGAGAGGTGAGGTTCACAGGCTGGTTGGGGCCACTGTAACTGGATGCTGTGTGTCTTTATGTAACTATACACTGGGGTCATTGAGGCCTGATTCCATCCCCTATCCAAACACTACCTGTGTATTATGAAGAGCAGGGTCAGGCCAAGATGACAGGACTGCCTGTTGAGCCTTACTTCTAGACTGGCATATCATGATCCACCACACTGGAGAACAAATGGTCTATTTAGGGAAACTGACAGGCAGTGTGATGCCCACAACTTTGTCCTCCAAGGGAGGGGAATGCCAAAGGAAGGATCAAGAGGAATAGCCTCTGTTCCTTTTGACTCTTCCCTTGGCACTCTCCTCTCAACTATTGCTCCTGCCCAGAAGCATTGGCCACCTGAGATAGTTGCTTCACACGGCTGAACATTATGGATAGTCCCACTGAAGAGTGTGGTACACCTTTGACCTCCTGAAATTAATGATGAACAGCTATCCTTCATCAGTAGATACTAGCTCTTCCTACTCTGCAGTGTGTCACAGTTAATAACAAATATCCAACCACAAGTTATAGCTGCAATAATGATAGCAACAGCAATATCCATAATGATACCAATGGAAATAAGAATGAGAATACTATGGATTTTGCTTCCAGTGCAAGTGAAAGCTGGTTTTGAAGTCTTCTTATAAAATCACCTTCCTGTGCCTGTCAAGAGAGTTGTAAAATATGCATGTGGTATAATGAGCTGAGATCCATATTTTTGCTGGCACATTTTCCCTGAAGAAATTTGCAGTATGGTGGCCCTGGATTATGGTTATATATTTTGCAATAAAATGAATCAGTTAAATGCAATGCCGCTTGGTATGCAAGTTGGATGCTGTTTGTCTTCACAGGACTGCAGCCCTTATGATCCAGAGCACTACCTGCATCACAATGAACAGCTACACTCAATAGACAGGGAAATGCCTCTATGATTGATTTCCCCCTTCTTTCTCCCTTAGCGGTGACAAAGCAGCATCTTTTAATCTCCAGATCGGGATTTGGATAAAACAGGCATTGTTGTAGCATGCTCTGTGAGATGTGGAGCTACTGATAATCATCAGCATTATCCCCCCTCCTTCCTCCCCCCACTGTAATCTTTTATGCCCTATGTACAAATGAAGCAGGAGTTTTCTTTATTGTGTACACGTAAAGCATAGGTCTTTCAGCCAGCAAGATAAAATGAATATGCTAAACATTCATGACTGAGATAGGCTGCAGTGGTTGGCATACTTCCATAGGAGTAAAGTTCATAAAGTCAATAGGACTTACTCACTGGGAATTAGAGGCTTTCATATCAGTGGAGCGATGATTCTATTCCAGTTAATATTACAGATTTTTTAATGAGCTTTCCAAGGTGCTAAACCTTATCCCCCAACTGAGTTCAGCACCTTAGATAGCTCCTATATATTAGACAGTAATACACAGAGTTCATTTGTCACCTCACTGCCATGGGAACGATCACTGGATTTACTTCTGAGTAGATATACATACAATATGAGACTCATTCCCATTTTGCTGCAGCTGATTAATGTAAGAGAAGATGTTATTTTCCCTTAAATTCCCACTGATAACAGGATTCTGGTTTATGCCATCTTGTAGAAATATGCTGTCTGTAAGGATGCAAGTCTGCAAGATGGAATTCATTACAATTATTTGCTTAATCTTTATTCAAAGCTTTCACTTTACCATTTCTTCCTTTTGCATTTTATCTGCAAAACAACTCTATAAGATAGGAATTTTTTTGGTGGTGGGTGTTGTGCTAAGCTGTTCCAGCAAATCAACAAAGAGATCTATGTTACTTTTAAGAGTAATAGCTAGAATCCTGTTGGCTACCCAAGTAGAGTTCTGTGAATTGTTGAATAATAAATCAACTTAGAGATAAATCCCATTGATTCAATGGGTCTACTTTAGGTAGGATTACCAATAGAATCCTGACCAACAGTTTTATTTCAGCCTGAGCTTTCATGAATTACAGTCCATTCGCATATCCAAGATGTTCAAAATTAGGAGTTTGGTTAAGATATAGATGCACAGTTGTGCATGGTAAGTTAGATGACATGCAGCTGGTCCAAGACCAAACACTGAATCCCACCGTTGAGTGGGAAACTGAATTTAGGTCTTCCTAGTCAAATACTGTAAACATTCAACCACACTGACTCTCAGGTCATTATTAACTCAAGTAGGGATTTGCAAGGACTTTGCAGTTTGATTCAACAATTCAGAGTGGGCTATGATTTGACTGGGCTGAGTTGGATCTAATGTGACCTGCTTCAGATTCCAAATTTGAAATCTGAATCTTTGGAGTTCTCACCTATTACATGGGAAAAACAAAGCATCTATAGCTTTTCAGATTTTTTTTTTCTTTAATGTAAGTGACTAATGAGAATCTTCACAGTTCAGGACTTATTCTGTGCAAAATTTGCACCTGGCTGTTCTGAGCAGAAATCGGCATTTCCTGTCTTCGAAAGCTGTGCCTTCTGCTCAGGATTGGGTGTCTCACTGATCCTAATTCTTCTTGACTTCCAAAAATATTGATTGGACCTCCAATCTCTGGCTGTTCATGGACTCTATCTGCCTTGAAACAGAATGCCATGTTAGTTTCTGACTAATGAATGGATCCCAGTCCCTAACATATTTATAAGGGATAAAATGTCTTTCACATGGAAATCTGTGTTGCATACTTGCCTGTACCTCCTATCTGATCTTTTTTTACCCACCTATTGTAGTGTGTTTAAACTTTTAAAGTAGAATCCAAGGAATCTAAATATGGAAGGGGGTCAGAGCACAATGTTGGATATGTTGCCTGGCATGCAAAAACCTCCTCTATTGCTTTCAACATACTAGAGCACCAGGCAGGAATGCAGAGCTTTAATTGAACAGTAGAAAAAATAAAAATATCTTCTAGTACCATAAAAACTAGTATACATTTGTATGGATGGGAATTTATGTTCTGCCAAGAACTAGGGACTCAGACATTCAGATCTTGGAATGTTACTTTGTAAAAGAAACTAATTGAAATTATTTTCCCTAGACTCAAAAGTAATTGGTTAGCATTATGCATTCTTTCAAAGTGATTTTTGCGTTCCTAGCCCTCAAATGTTTTTCATTGAATAGGATGAGGTACAGTATGAGCCAACATTTCAATGATATATTTCATCTCCACTGTTTAGTGTAATTATATAAGCAACTAGAAGTAACAAACAGCATAAGGAATGAAGTTATCCTTTGTTAACTTTCTACTATTATGTAACTTCCCTTGCAGTAATATAACATGACATTATACATTCCTACATAAGCTATTGGAAAAAAGGAATTAATTTCAAGTAACTAGTTAATTTCGGGTTCTAGTTATATTGCTAGTGCCATTTCAGTATATTTCTCTGAGAACTACAGGGGATCTTCCTCACCCATTGTGGGCTTATCTTTTCTCAAGTATAATGTGCCATATCATGCTGTGGATGGAGCTATGCCCTACCTCCTGTGTTTTGACACTGCTCTGTAGCTGTTAATGGAACATTTTAAAGAAGATGTGGGCTTGCTTTGGAGCCTAGAGTGATGCACTGTCTGATTTTTGGCTCCTCTGGAAGGCCACAGGCTGTCATCACAGCTGCCATTTTGAGCATCAAGAAGAGACAAAATGCCTTCAAGACTTAAAGGAACAGACAGTTGTTTACCTTGGTCATTTTCTCCATGTTGCTTCATCTCCTCCAACACCACATTTTGGCTTCTTTATGTCACAGGCTTTCAACCATGTGGTGTTTCTTCTTGCTGCTGTGCAAAGAGGCATGATTAAAATGAAGCAAAACAAAATTACCCTTTTGCTGTTGTTTACAGAATGATGGTAGTTTTGTTTCTGGTTGAGTGGGGGGATACACAGACTATTCTATCTGACAATCTTCTGGTTTTCAAAGAATCCCTGGGGGACCCCTCCAGGGTGAAATATGTGATTGATTTATATATCAAGGAAAACATCAACCCACAGTACAAGCAGTTAATAAAGTCAGCCACCGTTTCATTTTGTTGTGAAATTAAAGAAGAAAGAAGGGTCTCAATGTGAGAGTTAATGTACCTGTTAGTCCAGAGATACCAAAAGAGAGTTTTCAATAGGGGAAAAATCAATAAGAAGAGATGAAGGTTGAGTTAGATGATAGCCTTGTACTGAGAATATCTGGTCATAGGAAGGGGAAGATCAAGCAAGGCCCAAATGAAGGAAGGACTGAATAATGGATACTTAATGCATACACACTAATGGCAATTTACTCTTCGGAGACTGGCAGATAATTGCTACATTCAGAGTATGTTCAGAGTACATTCTGTGTCTCACACCAGAGAGACACAGTGTCCTCCTAGACACTTTTATCTTAGGAAGAATTTCAAAGGCACACAGAAGTTTGGCTATATAAGAATGAAATAGTACTGTTAAATATGTATAGAAGCTGCTGATTCATTTTCTTGCCATTTTTTACTGGCTTCCTTCCAGAAACATGGAACTGTACACATAGTTTGTTTCTCTCCCACTAGATATTTGAGATAGAGGGAACATGTCACATAGTATGACATATGGCAGAATGAGGATTTGAGTCTGCATCTTCTTAGACATAGACCAACATTTTCACTGCTGTACCACATGCGTGGCCTAAGAGTTTCCTATAGCCATAATCTTTGGTTAAGACAGATGTAGCAGGAGCACCTTTTCTGTGCAGAAATTGGCTGCAAAAGGGCCATGAGCACTTGCGAATGAAATGGATTCTGGGTTCCTTCTGTCAGTGGCAGTAGTACAGAAATCAAAGGATTTATAGTCAGGCATAATCAGCTGCTATATCTATAGGTATGCAGAACACCTTGCTCAGTTTCACTCCATCTTGCAGTTACTTCGTTTCTTAGTGCTGGGTTGCCTTCACAAAGTAGAGAATCTGTGATCTCCTAGCCTTTCTGATTCCCCTCTTCTGAAAGATGCTGATGAGTTCAATTTCTAATAGATAAGCCATTTCCTGTTTCCTTCTGCCCTGCTCTTTTATTTTTCCATGTTGTCCCTTTCAGCAACTTCAAAGTCTTCAGGGACAGCTTTTTTTTGAAGGATTTAATTCTATGTCTTCCAGCATCTAGTTCTGGTATATATCATCTCTTAATTCTTAGTTCAACCACCAGACTGTAATGGGTCTTGATATGAGGAGGATATTGACACACTGTAGTGTTTCAAGAGGAGGATGACCATGATAGCAAAAGATCTTGAAACAGGCATGGTTCCCTATCGCATTTCTTAACACTGAGGGACTGAGGGTCCTTGCTATTTATCAGCTAATCTGCATTCTTTCTGTGGTTCCATTCTCACCTTCTGGCCTCCTGAATGTCCAATTCATGATGTTGGTTGAACTAGCCAAGCTGAGTTTTAACGTCAACATTCCACTTAAGCGTTCTTAAATATTGGAATCTTAGGATGTTTATGTCAATGTCAGGCAGCAGCTAAGCAGTCACAGAGGCAGAAGCTGTGGTTTTATGGCTTATAGTGATAAGGCAATAAAGTAATCAAGGGGTTATGTCACCCAAAACAAACAGAGGCAGCAAACTCAGCAGCGAGGAGTAGTAATAAAGCAATAAAGTAATTAAGGGGTTACGTCACCCAAAACAAACAGAGGCAGCAAAACTCAACAGCGAGGTTTAGCCTGGAACAGAAAGCCCATGGTATAGGATGCAGATTTTCAGGTGGTAGATGGTTGTTGCCCCGTGCCCAACTCCCCTAGCTAGGGCTGATCAAATGTCCGTTGGCCTGGCTCACAGGTGGAGGCCCTCAGACATCAGATGCTTCTCGCGTAGTCGCTTTGATCTGCGAACCCCCTCCTTCTCCTGCCACCTCTGGAGGAACGTGGGGGGAGGGTCTGCTGCAAACTCCGGGCTGGAGTCAGAAACAGCAGCTTCTGTCGAGCCAGAAGCACTGGCCTCATCTGCTGCAGGTACTGGCTCGGGAACCGGCTCTGGGACAGCTGTGGAGTCGCTGGCAGGCCCCTCCCTTGACTCTGCAGGAGCCCCCTCTCCCTCCAAGGGATCCTCCCCCGGCTGGGAGTCCACGTCTAACTCAGAGTCCCCGTCTGAATTGGCAGCCTGCTCAGCCTTGCTCATGACAGTTTACATGGGAAATATCAGGCAGTTTGGTAATCTTTTAGGCTATTTATTAAATGCATTCATAGATATATAAACATACACATTCCTCTGAAGGAGAAGCACAGACATATCAATATCTGGGGTTCTTGTTTTCATCTCATTACATTTCATCACTAATAATAATAATAATAATGTTTATTTATAACACCCTTTACACCAAAGGGCGGAACATTGACATATCCAATCAGGGACAAAGACTATAAAACAGAACACCACAACAAGGCACAGAATGAAATCCCTAAGAAGTCACATATTCGTTACATCATAGTATATGGGCATTAGGATGTTACACTTTCATAAGTGCAGGTTTTGTGATGGTTAACACATATATCACTATTGCCATCTTAAACAGTATAATGAATCCATCTGTCTGTCATCACTATCAGGTTCTTTTGTACTTTCCATAGCATCTGTTAAGGCACTATATAGACTATAGAGACATTTCATAAAGGCTTTCACCTCTGCAGAATGCTGTCACTTCTATTATATCCCTAACCATCTATCTGTCAAAAAATACAATCTCATCTCTTGAGACACTACACACCACTGAAAAGGCATCTGTGAATACACAGGCATTCAAGGATTAATCTCCTTGATCACTGTTAATTTTTAACAGCATCTGTTACAGCTATTAGCATCTTAACAGGCATCCATAACAGGACATATATCTATTTCAGCACAGCCTAGGTGTTTGTCTTAGCAGTGCCATCTCTCAGCATTTCTGGGCAGTTTATCAGTCTATACAGAACAATATGGCTTAAAGGCGACCTTATAGCCCTCTCTTCAAAACATTGCAGGTTCTCAAAGACAGTTCTTGTTTGGCTCCTTTTATCTCTTTTCAATCTTACCCAGGCTATCAGTTATCCAATCAACATAAATTAAAACAAAGGTTTGATGGTTTCCACATCTGTGATATCTAATCAAAACAAAGATTTTTATTTATAATCCTGGTGGCAATCCACTAGGAGTCTTTGGATGCCTGCCATCCTAATTGCCTCAACAGTGCACTTGCAAGGAGGTTATTTTTTGGTCTAATCTACTGAATGTCCTTTAATCTTAATAGCAATTGAGTACATTACAAAATTATTACAGATGACATCTGCTTGCATCCACTGTGTGAGGTTATTTTCAATCATGATTTGTTGGCAATTGAATAGGAGTTTTCCCAGACTTAGGCTCCTCATAATACCCTGTATGTTACACTAGGTAACTCTGTACTTTACTGGTCTATCCCCAGTCTACAAAATTGGAATGCCTGGCCTGTAACAGTCTGGAAACTGCACCTTATGGGGAATGCTTATGAGAATTGGTTATGCTTAGCCTGAGAGAAAGAAGACTTAAAAGGTCATGTGGTAGTTCTTTTTAAATATATGAAAGGCTGTGATGTGGAAGATGGAGAAAATTTGTTTCTTGTTGCTTGAATAGATTTAATTGATTCAAATTATGAGAAAAGTTTTTAAACATTAGAAAGAAAGGAAAGCTTTAACTGTGGATATCTGCAGTGGTAGGCAGCTGGACTGGATAGGCCTTGGGATTGCTTCCAGCTGTATGATTCTGTTATCATTATTGTCCAATATTGTCTGCAGTTAGGTACCTGAGTAATTTGGCTAATTCTTAAAAGTCCTAAATGATTTGTATTCAGGATATTTGAAGGACTTGCAACCTTGATTGCAACCACATGATCTTGCCTGCCCATTGAAATAATCAGGAAGGGCTCTCCTCCATTCCTACCTGGGTCAAGGGCTAAATTGGTTGATGCACAAAACAACAACGTACAGAAGACCACATGACTGCCACCCCAATTTAAAGTATGGAAAACGAAACCAGACAGATGGATTTCAGTACAACTTGAAATTCAAGCTATGGCTTAGATTATAAACTATAATTTAAGGTGACTCTCAGTTCTAGTGATGGGGGTGTTTGAAATCTGATTTCACTTTGTGGTCTGATAGTTTTGTCTTGGTCTGAACTTCATAGACTGTCTAGTCTTTGAAGAGTTCTGGAATCTTCTTGTTGGCGGATTGCTAGCAACATATAAACACACAGAGATATGAAAGATACATAGGATAATCTAGAAAATTACATGGATATATTTCAGAGGAAGGAACTGGCAAATCATCTCTGAGTATTCTTTGCCTAAGAAAACCTTATGAAATTCTGGTACCATCTTAGTTCACCAGGCAACTTGAAGGCACATACACATTTCAGATGTGGGGGAAATGCTGCTTAAAATGTTTTGGTGAATGAGAAAGAACACATGCGAACAATATCTACAATTTAATACACACATGAACATGTACATATTTTTTTCAGGGATGAGGAGAACAAAGAATGGTATTTATTTTTTAAAAAAGGAAAAAAAATCATGGGGCCATCATGGATTGGATGTGGAGCTGGAAAAGGAAGAAGGTCAGCAGATGTTGATGTTATAGATATGAAGATGCCTAGTTGTGGCATAATGGGCAAATTGAACCTTTGATTTTTGATCAAAGCCTTCATTGAAGATCAAATGCGCTTCCAGATGACTACTAGATAAATATAACCAATATATGCAACTGCTATGCACTCTGTTTCTGAATGTTTAGGGCAATGTTTTCCTCTTCTTCAAAACTGCAAACCCCAGGATTCCGTAGGATGTTGAAAGTGGAATAATAGCACTATAACAGTCTAGTGCAGAAATAGCTGAGGTCTGATTTTCCCCCTTTTTTGCCCGCAAAGTGGGACACAATTTGACAGCAAAGGGTAATTTATGATCTCCTGAAAGCAGATGGAAAGTCAGAAAACTACAGTTGACTAATGATAGAAATTAAATCTGGACCCACAGTTCCTATGTGTAAAATGTAGAGTGCTCCTGATATTTAATGCAGAGATGGCAGTTGGACAGAGATCAGTCCTAGGCCTAGAGCTATTCAATTATATAATTGATTAAACTATGCAGAAGTCAATAAAGGCATTTGACAGCCAGTCAGAGATGTGTCTGAGCTGGGTGAAGATTATGGATGTAGCCTATATAGATGGCATTGCAGTCTTGGCATTGATCCCTCTGAAACTACAAAGTGCTGTAAACATAATATGAAATTATTGTGCTAGATCTGATATGCTGTTTGATAGTGGCAAAGAATAAGTATCTTATAATCTCCAGCCCATGTGTTGTGACCCATTATGATGTTTGTTTTGTTTTTCTAATTGCACTTTTTATGAGGATTTTGAGCACCGTCTTGTGCACTGTTACCACCCTACTAACCACAAGAGTGTTTTAAAATATTTGAAAGAAATAAAAAAAACAACCCTTAGGTTGTCAGCAGAAGTGCAAACACACTGGTGACTGATTGAAAATATTCTGTACCAACTGGCTAGTGGGAGAGATATTGATATTCCAAATTGGAAATAAAAAAAGTACATAGAACAGACCCCCACCCAAAAATCTCATCAAAAGTGCTGAAAGAAGAACATGAGAGCAGAAATGTCAATTTTAGTATCAAATAACTGTGAACGCAGGGATGACAAGGCGGGAGGAGGCCACACACATGCTTTGCATGCAGAAAGTCCCAGATTCAGTGGCTGTCATTTTTCAGTTAAAAATGTCTGGCAGCAATTACAGAAAGTTGCTATCAGCTCTCATGAGACATGAAGTGGAAAGCAGCAACCTACCTGTCCCTCCATGGCACTGTTAGCGGCCTCTATAGTCGAACAGAGAGATGGCTTTCTCCCAGATCCTTAGCTTCAGGAAGAACTTATGGAGAAGCATCATAGGTAGGATAACCTTGACAATTCCATAGACCATGGCACGGTTGATATTCCAAGTCATCCTCCCCATAGTGCCTTGCTCTGAAGGCACCTCAGAGCCAGGTACTTAGGAAATAGCTGGTTCTGGTGAACAGAGTGGCTTTCCAGAATGCAGAGGATTTCTCAGGGTAGGGAGAGAAGTAAATTCACTCCTAATGCTCTGCAGCCTGAGGTGATTGCCTTAGTGGATTATTGGAAGGCCTAGCCCTGCCAGACAAAATGGACAATGCTGAGCTAGACAGACTTGCTATATGGTAGCTTCATTGTAAATAGTCAGCATGGAGTAGTTGTTTGAGTGTTGGACTGAGGCCATTTCTGCACTACACTTTAATAGTTCTATTATTCCACTTTCAACATTCTATGGAATTCTGAGGTTTGTAGTTTACTGAGGCCAAAGAGCTCTCTGGCTGAGAATTCTAAATGCTTCTCCATAAATTGCAAACCCCAGGATTCCATAGGATGTTAAAAGTAGAGTAATAGCACTCAAACAGTGTAGTGTGGAAATGGCCTAAGACTCCAGTAGGCCCAGGTTGAATCCCTGCTCAGAGATGGAAGGCAGTGGCAAACTCCCTCTGAATAAATCTTGCTGAGAAGGATTGCCTTAGCATTGCCATAAGGTGGAAATAACATGAAGGCGTGCGCACGCACGCACACGCGCACACACAATCCCAAACATCTTCACTGTATCCAATCAGCAGGATGAAATTGCATTCAGTGGCAGAGTTGGTTGTGATATGTGAAGATGTTGGAAAGCTGCAGCAAGTTGAAGAACCATCCCAAGACACTTAAATTCTTGACAGAAAGTACAAGGTGATGCCCCTTTCTAGTTCCATGTAGAGAAACTGACCAAACTGGCAGCTGAATCCAATTTCAACACTGCTTGTAGAACAGCACGTTCTCTCTTACCTGAGAGCAACACCTTAGCATAAGTGTTCTATTTCCAACACCATTCTTCACCCCCAATATCTTGCTATGGGAGGCAGCTACATGATAGTGTCAGCTGTTGTGGGGAGAATGTGCAACATCTGTAGGAAGTGTGTGTCCTTGAGCCTTTTACATTTACAAGGAACACTTTGTATAAGTCAGACCTCTCATAAGGAGAAGTCAAAAGTTCTCAAAGAATAAAGAGAGATTATCCTATTCATTTCCCAAGAATTTTCTCTCCTGTTCCTAGGAAGAAAGAGTACAGCTTCCATTCTGCTCTGAGGGAATGGATGAGGGGGAAAGAGAAGGCCATTTTAAAAAAAGAAGGCAACAATTGCAACCACCTACTGGGCCTGAGAAGCCATAAAATGGTGGATATTCTTTGTTGTTAACTTCAGATTTTTATCTTTCAGGTGTTGCCAAGAAGGAGGCCCCTGTGGTTTCTTTTCTACTACTTCCTTGCAATGACAGGTGTTATCATCCCAGGTTCTCTGAAGGACAGTTTTTAACAGGCTGCTGATAATACTTCTGGTATTAAAAGCAGATTGGGTTGCAATTGAAATTCTACATAGGAACCATTTGTAATTATGCTTTCAGGCTTTTAGAAGTGCCTAGCTGATTTAATACATACAGCGAGTATGCACCATATCACAACTTCACAATGAAGATTCATTTAATTACCAAAATTGAAGGGCAGTGGACTTATTTCACTCAACCAGTCTCTACTGTATGGGCTTGGTGGATTTTTTAAAAAAATATATATGGAGGCATATCAGGCTATAGTTCTCCAGTTTGGCAAAGTCCTCCTTCCAAATCATGTTCTTAGAACAGAGTTGACCAATGGACTGCATGAAGCTCTGCGGACTCCTGATGGTTTCCACCCAGAATTTTTATTGCACATTTTCCTCTACCCTTGAAAGCTTCCAAGAGTGGCAATTTTACAATAAAAAGTGTTTAGCCCTCCCCCTTACAACAAAAGAACTAAAACTGGACTTGACCACATCAGTTTTGATTTTTGTCAGTCATTCTTATGCATTGCCTGGTCTCTTGCAGGCCACAACAGGTCCTGGGATGAAAAATGAGACCCTGTCCCCTCCTTGGTTGTGTATCTCTGTTTCAGAATATTGTTATAATATTCCTAATAACAGGTATTTCATCTATAGTCAGAAGTCTTCTTATGATTAAAGATAAATAGCTGCTCTATAAACATAAACATCTCCATGTCTATGCAGAATGAAGTTCCACAGAATGGGCAAAGGATAAACCTCTTATTAGCATAAGCCAAGTGCCCGAGAACTTCCAGTCCCTGGGTCATTTTTGATCTATCCAGCTTGCTAAAGTACAGTCAAATAGTTTCCTACTCCCTAAAGCCCTGTCCTTCAGTACCACTGCTGGGAACCTCAGTCTAGAAATTCCTTGTATTTGTTTTTTCAGAGGTATTTGTTTCTTCAAGGGAGTTGTCACTGCTGAGAGACTTTGTCTTGAGATACTTGGAATGTTTTGATGGAGCAATTCCCTACAGATACCTGGAGGAGATCATCAAAGTGATGGTTCGTGAAGGACAAACCTGCTTTTTGCTATTCCTCAGCTGTTTCCTGATCAGTGCCATATAGCAGTTTGATAATACTTCAACTGTCATGGCTTTATGCTATGGAATCCTGGGATTAGCAGTTTTGTAAAGCTTGTTGTAAATAAAAAGGAAATTCAGAAGACAAAATAGGGAAAGAGAAATAGTCTTTTATATATTCTAGTTAAAAGATAAAAAGAGCATATGGGTTCTTAATGAGCAAGTTTGGCAAGTTAAAATACAAAATATGTCAAAATATAATACAATACCACAATGAAGCAGGATATGATACAAACAGCAGATCAGAGCAAATCAAGAAGTGAGTGTTCATTAAGAGAATGCTACTCTTATAGAGACTTTACAACTGCTTCCAATAACAGTAGCAGGTGAAAGTCCTCTATCACACCAATAGACCAATTAACCCCATAATGACTAAAGTTGTAAATCTTGTCAGTTCCAACAAAGCTGACTTCTAGTTCATTATCCTGAATAATAGTACTACAGCTTTCCAGCAGAGTGCTTCATATAAGTACCTCAACAAATTTCAGGGTTCCTTAGGATGGTGCCATAGCAATTAAAGTGGTATCAAATCATTATGCTTAAATAGTGTGGATACACTCCAGGAGGCAGAGTAGGAAGGAGTTATTACTGGAGGTAGCTGACTTGGCCCACTCTGTTGTCCTAGCACTGGTAGGTTGTACAGACAGGCTTCAGGCAACTGATTGCTTGTTATAAATAGCCTGTATAAGTAATTTAATCTTTTGTTATGTGTGTGCTGCTTTTAATTTGTAGAAATTGGTTGTCTAATGGTATAATTAATTTAATTTGTGGTTTAATATCTATAATTTATTGTGTGCTTTTTAATTATGTTGAAAGCGACCTTGCATGCCAACTCTGGGGAAAGCCAGATATAAATCAAAGGAAGGAAGGAAAGAATAAAGCATGAGGTAGGGAGTTTCCTCATCAACCTCATGTTCAGCTGGTGCAGGAAAGGGTGTTCTAGCACATATATATTGATATACCCATGCAGTGTTCTTTACTGTGATTTATATACTGCTTTTATGTTTTTAAGTAAAGTTTTCAAAGTAGCACGCAATAAATATTGAGAAGTCAAACAGATTTATAAAATGAGAGCTGATAATAAAAAATACCAGATCACTTAACAGCAGGAAAAAGATAACAACAACACTCTGCAGTAAAAGTAGAAGAAATTAATGAAAGAAAAAAAATCTCAACAGATGAACAGCATGTAGAACAGTTTGTGTAAAAATTCTCAGTTCATAAAATTACCATTCATTAACAGTGCAGACAAATAACAAATTCTGGTAACTCAAACTTAACAAGGAAGGTATTAGACTAGACACTCCCAACTTTAGGTCACAAACTGTTATTAAAAAGAAATATCTGCCATCTCTAGCCAACATAATGAAAAGAAAGATGGGGGGTAGAACTCAATCAGTGGTCCAACTCTGATTATTTTCCATGCTGGTTGGGGATGATGAGGATTTAGCAGCAACAAATTCTGGTGGTCCAAGTTCGAAAAGTACTACTTTAGGTGTCATCACCGTTGAAATAGCCATTTCTTCTTGCTGTCTGGTCATCAAAGGGAGTAGGGGCAAATGGAGAAGAGTCTCTGAAGAACATGGGAACATTAGACCCTTGGTCTATCCAGCCCCATATTACCACCTCTGGCAGTGGCTCCCCAGAGTTTCAGGCAGGATTGTGTCTAATATCTATCTGGAGATCCCTGCTGTTTCCTGTAGTCTCCCATCCAAATAATAACCAGGCCTGATCTTACTTAGCTTCTGAACTCAGGTGAGGTTGGTTATGTTCAATGTAGTATGATGGTATGTCAAAGATCTTAATACCAGTGGAAATGTTTATGGGAATTATTGGACTTTTGAATACCAAGGTTCTTATCAATCTGTCATAAATCAGTCCATCCATCCATCTTTCCTTCGTGGTCATTTAATTAGGGCTGAGAGATGAGAAAGAAAAGGCATGGCTCAAAATAATTCTACACAAAAATGTATTTTTCCCCAGACAAAGCATCCTGACAAACAAACCCAAAATCTTCCACACAAAAAAGGCTGCCTTAGGGAGATGCCATGGTTGTTGCTTTAGTTGTTGTTTTCATTTTCTTTGAGGAATATGAACCTTACATAATGCATGAAACTGGATCTCTTTTGTTCCAGTTCACTAAAGCCCTATGTCAAATTCAAGGTGACCAACTCTTATTGGGTATAGCTGTATTTATGCTGTTACTTTGAACAGTTGCTGTCAGAAATACAGAAATTCATCTTATTCCAAATTAAAATCCCCTATGGAATTGCAAAATGGTGGCCTTCTTACTTTTACAATTGTTATCCAGATTGGGATATCTTTTTGCATATGAAAAACATAGTCTATTATTTTTGTGGCAGTTACTTTGCAGTGAAACCACAAATTGTCAGGTCAATAGGAATTAAACACCCCTTGAACTGTATCTTCAGACAGAAGGCAAAACAGTAAGAATATGTTTTTTTCAACCAGTACCAATTAGCAGCTTAGCTGCCACTTTTTCCATCACATGAACACATGAAGTTTCTAAAGAATACCTCAGAGGCAGCTCAGGGGGGGCAGGCAGAGGGAATGTGTAGTACTGCTTGCCTAGTGCAAGAAATATTTTGGGCTTAGTGTAGTAATAAGGAAGAAACCATTATGCAGTTCTCTACCAAAAACTTTTTAGAAGAATTACATTTGTTTTATGCCCTGTTAGACTTGTCACTGGGAAAGGCTGAAGAAACCTATTTGGGAAATTATCTTAAGTCTTTGTACCTGCTCTGAGTCATCAAGACTACTTCTAGATGCTGTTGTGTCTTCTTGACAGGTGTTCATTTGACCAATGTGAGAAAGCTCTTGACCAGCTATATAGCTGACAATATAATCATTTGAAATTGCTTTTCTAAACCATTTCCAACATCTAATGGTTTATATGCATTTGAGCAACTTTTCCTTCACTCTAAAAGACATGCAACAATTTTATTCATTTGAGAAGGAATCACATCTGGTTCCTGTCTTGAGTGTAGTTTGCTTCTTAACAGTTATCTTTCATTCTTTAGGTATTTCTGTTTTACAGTGTTTTCAAACTGCTTTGCTTAGTGTTGAAATAGTGTTGTGGTAGGCCCTGTCTGGACTATAAACATAAATCAATTCTTTGGACTCCATTATAACTTTGAAAAGCAAATGTTTAAAATAGCCTTCAGGTAACCAATCCATAAACCAATTAAGTTCTTACAAAGTCTAATAAAAAAGATTGGAAGAGTTTATGTTTTTAAATGCCATTTCTTAATGTCTTTGAAATTGTTTCCATATACCCGAGTTTTTTCCAATTCAGCAATATTTGTAAAACAGGCTCACATATCATGGGCCAGGTTGTTTTGGTTTTTTCCTCAGATAGTCTTGAAGTGGCATATGATCCAACCACTGAGAAATGAATTCCTCATCCTTCCTTGATAACATATAAATCAATCCTTCAAACAATGTTTGTGCAAAACACATCTTTTAAAATAAATCATAGCAACAAAATGGTTCTTCATGCCATGAATGTATAGATTATGGATTTATTTTTCATAAGTTGTCCTGAGAACCACCAATTTGGACAGCTTCTGGGGAAAAAAAGGTTGATTACATAACAAATTCATGGAGGAAGAACTCTCAGTGTCTACTAATTATGGCTATATGTTGCATCCGTTATTGTTGGTTACCACAACATGAAGTGTTGAGTATCATATAAAATGCCTTCAAAAAAAAAAAAATAGACAACTTGATCTAGAATATGGGCTATTAATGAAGCCATCAATAATTTTATTAGTCATGAGGACTATATATCACTTCCAGTACCAGAGGCAGTATTCTTCTGAATATCAGTTGCCTTGCAAGATGAGTGCCTATCCCACTGGTCTTTTTCAGTAGGCATCTGATTGGCCACTATGGAAGCCAGAATAGTGAACTAAATAGTTCCTAGCTCTGATCCAACCAGTTTCTTCTAATGTTTATATACAGCAAACATCAAGGAGAACATTTTTTTTTATTACTAACATAGCATGTCAGAGCCTTGAAGCCATTTAAAAAAAAACAAAACAAAACCCTAGCATTTTTAAAAGTTACTTTTTGGACAGCAGTTCCCATAATCTCACGTTTCCTCAAGATCTGGAACGAATGATGCATAATATTTCCAAATGGACTTTCCTCCAGCTTAGAGTTCCTGACCTCTGTTTTAGAATTTTAAATGGAAGCTAATGCATTCTGAGACATTCCCAAGATCTGCTTTAAAGATCCATTACTCAGTGGATCAATGCGTTGAGATAAGACAGGTTGGTTTATCTCCCTGCCTAGCACAAAGCACTTTTACTAGTGCATCCTTTGAATTTCTGTTGGAAAAGGACTTCAATTCTCATTGTTCCCCTTTGGATTGGGGTATTATCTTTAGCGGGAATAAGTCACCTCTCTTCTCCATTGAATGATAACGGCAGTTTAATCATTACTCTTTAGCTAAACGGAGCTTGCTGTGAAGGCAGGTATTTAAGATGGGCTAAGAATCAACCCATAAACTTTAATGGGGAAGGAAGATAAATTTTCTAATGAGTTGAAAGAAAGAAGATGAGAAAATCGATGTCGACATTTTTTTCCAGATTTGCATTTCAAATACTGGTAATATATAAGTGAAGTGTGCATATGTATAAGATTATTTTAATGAAGGTGTTTGTGAAGAAGCCATACAGAGAGCAAACAAGCAAGATTTTAATTCCAGCAACATCTCCCAACCCCCCCCTTCTTTCTTTAGGTAATCAGCTCAGATACAGGATCTACCGTTATCTTCTGGCTGATTGATACGGGGCAGAAAATCAAAGAGTTTACTGGTTGTCATGGCAATGCTGAGATCAGCACTATGGCTCTTGATGGGACTGAGACCAGGTTGTTCACTGGGGGAACAGACGGAACTGTAAAGGTATGTTTCTATGTGCATTTTGAGGTAGGAGCCCCTTCAATACTTGGTTACAACACAATTAATGATCCTGCCATTGAGGTCACAGAGCCAAACTGGGGTGTAGTCAGCAGCTATAGTTACAGGGTAGAGAAAACAGGAGAGCACAAAATAAGGGCATTGATCCTCCAAATGAGAATTCTGCTTCCCAACAATTTTTTTTTCATTTCTTGAATTTCTAGCATTGCAGAAAGTGGAACATTGAAACTTATTCACATCTAGTACACTAATGTTTTGCTGTTTTCCCATTCTCTTGGTAACTTTACCTGTTTCTTTTTCTTTGGATGCCTTCAGTGTATATCAAAATGTTCAATCAACGTTTCAAGTTAATGAAATGTTTGAAATTTGGGGAGTGATGGAAAATTTCATTGTGGAGGGCAGAATGTGTATTTGAAGGGCAACATCTTCATTTTCCCTCCACACAAATTCTGCCGTCCCCGATGACACATTCCTTCACTCTCTAAAGTTTGGGCATTGCAGTAACTTGGAAACTTCAGTAGCTACACTCCTAGACTCTCCTGTAGTTACACCCCTACTGTTACCCTGTATGTTGGGGGTCCCTGGATGGGCGCCCAAATAACCAAATAAAAACACAAATTGGGGAAATTTAGCTTGAGCACCCTCTTGGCTAAACAAGAGGCAGAGTAACTTTAGCAAGGATCTTTAACCCTATGTATACAGTGGCGGGTCAGAGAGTGGCTAAACAAGGTTTTCAAAGTAACAAACAATATTTTATTAAAGACAAGAAACACGCAAGACAAGACATAAACTAACTGACTGAGAAATAGGAATGGGGAGCTTTTCGGGAAAGGCAATACGACACCTGGTCTCGTAGTCCTGGAGAGAAGCGGGGATCCGGGAGAGAAAGCTTAGCGTGGTTAGCTGAGGGGAGTTTCCTTAGACAACCGGCAGCAAGGCGGGATGGAAGTCCAAAGTAGTCCGAAGAAGTCCCAAAAGTGGGGACCTTTTATAGGGTGGAGTTTACCTACAGGCTACATTATGCTCGGTGAGAACAAAGGAGATTTGGAGTTGGAGAAAGGAGTTGGAAAAGGTCAAGTTTAGCATGATTGGTTTAGCTCTTGATGACAATAGCGTGGCCGTTATGTTGATGGGCCAACATAAAGGAATGGCTTGACTCTTGGCTGTGTGGCTTTGTGTAAACCTGAGCCGAGCAGAGCCTGTTTGCAGGGAGGTTCTTCCCTAAAGCGACAGAGAGGCTTAAGTTGCTAGCCTGAATGGGGTTTTGAAATGTACAGTCATTAACGGCCACGCCCTTACATGCTCGTCCAGGGGACCTCTGCAAACACGTGGCGTGAGATGGCAAAAAGAGGTCAAGCAAAGGCCGAATTATCTGATATCAAAAGGATATCTAGTGCTCTCACCCAACGTATCATAACCGTGGTAACACTACATCAGGACAATATCAATAGTTATTTTCTATGAAACAAATACAAACACATTGAGTTGGATCAAGATTTGTGTTTAGCAAAGCTTTTCTAACAGGAGATTTTCGAACTGCACCAATGCCTCATGAAATATCCCACATTTTAAAACAAAACAAGGCATAAAAAGTGCTCAGTTCTTTGCTTACAGTAGATCTTAACCTTTTTGGGGTCATGGGTCCTTTTGAGAATCCTCTCTGGGAAAAAAAAAGTACATCAAGATCCCCCTCCCCAATTTTTTTATATGGCAGTACAAATTGATTTCCTTCACATTGGGACCTCTCACGCTCTATAATGATAGTACTACAATACTTCTAACTGCCACAATTCCCAGCCTATGGAATCCTGGGATTTGCAATCTAAAAATGCATATTTAGAATACTCCGCACAGATAGCTACAGTGCCTCACCAGACAACAAACTCAAGAATTCCATAGGATACTGCTGTGGCAGATAAAGTGGAATCACAGAGTTATCACTGGGTCATAGTCTGGAACAAAAACATTGCACTTAACAATTTTTTGTTGTTGTTGTTGTTGTTGTTGTTGTTGTTATGTGCCCTAAAGTTGCTTTTGACTTATGGCAAACCTAAGGAAAACTTATGGGATTTTCTTTGCAAGATTTGTTCAGAGGAGGGTTTTCTTTATCTCCCTTTGAGGCTGACAGAGTGTGACTTGCCCCACTTGAGTGGGGTTCCATGGCTGAGTTGGCATTCAGACCCTGATCTCCCAAGTCACAGTCCAGTGCTCAATCTGGTACATCATGCTGGCTGTTGCAATGAACAGTAGAAAAGACTATATATTTATCTTAAAATTAATAATGATAAGAAACATCAGAGTTACAGGAAAGGCATCAAAGAACAAAAAAAAAAATTGTTTTCTTTTGCACCAAGTTTACAGACCCACTAAAGGACATCCTCAGATTCCCCCAAGTCTGCCTGAACCCTAGGTTAAGAACCTTTGACTAAGGTTCACTCTGCACCAGTGGCAGTCCTTCCATAAGACCGTGAAATTCTTATCTATCATACAGCAATTATTCATTTTTATTTGAATCAGATAAAATAAACAGCTCTCCAGGACTGGGCCCAGGTTCAAAATAAAACATCTGCAAATGTTTCCACATGCTCATGTTGCTATACATTTCCACTGCAATACCGTTTTTCCAATGCAGAAGGTGTGTGTCTATTCCCAACCCCCATACTGTTTTTCAGCTGCACATTTTCCAGCTTTCCAACTCCACCATTCTTTTCTCACCTGCAGATTTTGCATCTAGCTTCTTGCTACAAAAATTCCTTGGGACTCTGTGGATTTTTTTCTGGCACTAGAGAAAGGGAGGTTTTCTTTGATTGCTTCTTCTTCTACAGTTCGCATGCTGTTTCAGATGTTGGAGGCTGCAGAAGGAAAGGGGAATCAAAGATAATTGCCACTCTGTCCTCTTTTTTTCAATAGGAAGCCACCACTAAATGGCAGATCACTCCATCAATGGAAGGGATCTTTCCAGTGGTGCAGGGACATATCTAACATTTCAGAAAGTTGTTGAGGGAGTTACATCTTTTGAGTGCTTTCTGCAGATTAAAAAGCTAGAATCATCTCTGTGATGGGTGGGAAGTGTTTAGCTATGAGGCCTGCTGCTTGTATTTTGAAAGAGTTAAAGTTCTTTCTTGCCACAAATGAGGAGGTGTTTTATTTTTTTCTCAGTGCATGGTATTTTGGGAGCTAAGCAGAAGTGTTATTTCAGTCCCAGTTCTCCAACAGTTTCTGCTTGAATTAACAATAAACTTTACTGGAAGCTCAGGATACATCTCTTCCTTTAATTTGATATGACTTCAATATGAGTTACTATTTTTACTCTGGTCTCTTGTCCGCAAACACACAAATAGATATATAAGATTAAAACCAATATCCATTAGAACGTTAAAAGATTACTTAAGGCAGCAGCAGAAGGAAAGCAACCAACTGTTCTCTTCCAGGGTAACTTCTGAGGCTTAGAGAAGTTGCATGCTGGCTAGAAAATTGTGGAACTTGCATTCCAAGAAAACAATTTTTCCTAAGGTCTGTTTTCCTTTGATGATGATGAAGCTTAGCCTTGGATGGCAAAACCCAAGGACACATAACAGTGTCAGAGCTCAGAAAAAATACTCTTCAGTCAACAGCTTCCAGCATCCCCCAGCTAACCCTGTTAGTGAGGAATCCTGGGAAATGTTCAGAAGGAATGTTTCCAAGCTTCAGATAGCACTGGCTTCCTATCAGTTCTGCTCCAGCAGAAGGTCTCGGAGATGCAAGATGTTTGCATATGGGATGTCTTTATACTCTCCTGGGTTAATAAAGGATAGCAAGAACATGTATAAACTATCACCAACAATCTATACACAAAAAAATAAATAAATGCCCATCCTTTATTTCCATACTGGCAGCTGCTCTTGTTGACACTTACATGCCTAAAAGGAATTATTCCTAGCTAATTATATCAGAGGTAGATGAGCCACCCATGGCTTGCGTCAGACTGGCATGCAAAGGAGCTAAACCATTCCCTTCATCCCCTACTCAATGCAGGAAACAGCTTGGCTCACATCCAAGACAGAACCAAAGCTGAATGCTTGCCCTCTGTTTTGACAATTGGGGGTCACTTCTAAACTATATGTATTCCTGCCTGCCAAATGACATCTAGTTGGATAAAAGGAAATCTTGCCTCAAAAACAAGCTACATTAGCTAAAAACTTCTATAAATAGTGGAGAAAGTTCACTTCCCACTGAGATCTCATGAGGTAGGTGGCTTTCTGCAGGGAAAAAGGCTTCTTATAGCTGCAGTAAGTTGTCATTTGGGGATTTTGGTGTTTGATACATAGAAGGAGATTTCAATACAAAGCAGAGAAAAATTCAGGGCTTTCTGCTCGGACATGCAGCACAAAGTCCACTTCCAGGCTGAGCCTGACAGACATCATCAACATCTTTAGATTATACTTTTCCACCTACTAAAAGATATTTTCTTGTTCAGTCAAGCGGTCACCATTTTCCTACATCTTCTGAAGCTCCTGATTCATTGATATGTACTATCTACAATATGTACTGATATATACAAAGCCATTGTTTCAATCCTGCTAAATTTGATGTGCATGAAAGTCCTATGAAAGCAATGATACTTGAGTATGTTGTGTCTTATTTTCCATTCATTTGAGTGTTCCATGGAGATTTGTGATGACAGGTGAAAAACTGATGATAGGCCACACCTCAAAACTCTGTGGGTAGGCTCCATGAAGACAATGAAATGAGCACACATATATGTCCGTGTTCCACAAACTGTTTCACTGTACGTGGTCTGTGTACAGCCCATAATTATAGCTAGGTACCACAAGGCCAGAGTAATGTAGCAGTTTGAGTGTTGGACTATGACTGTGAAGACCAGGGTTTTGATTTCCCTCTTGCCCATGAAAACCCACTGGGTGACCTTGAGTGCATCACACACTCTCAACACCAGAAAACCCTGTGATAGTTTGCTTTAGGGTTGCCATAAGTCAGAAGGGACTTGAAGGCACACAACAACCACAAGGCCCAAGAATTTCTTCCTCAGCTTTGTTCTATAATAACTCTAGAAGTGTAAAGGCATAGGTTAGGCATGCCTTTTACTTATACAACATAAGTAATTTTATTTTGGGGTCATGTGAAAAAATCAGGATGTTCCATTACCATCTGTCTGAAATGCCGGAAAATAAATTTCTAGCTGGAATTTCTTACATGCAGGGCACATGCATATAGGACTCCAGTAGAGTGGACAATCTATGACCCACCAATTGGTCTTGGGCTCCAGTTCCCATTGGCCTTCAGCCAACTTGGCCAAAAGTCAAGGACAAGGAATTCTGCAGTCATAATATCTAGGAGGGAGAAGGGAGGTTCTTCTACCCTGGTCTATATAACAGGCATGCCCAGCTGTTCCTGTATACTTTGTTAGAAATGTTACTTCTGCAGCTGCTAAAAAGAGTTTCTATCTTCTTGTTGCCTGAAAGGGTTTCTCTTTTTCCTGATTTCAATTGCAGGTTTGGGATTTCAATGGACACTGTCACCACAAACTCAATGCGGGAAGAGATGAACTGTTGAAATCTCCCAGATTTTAGTGCTAAGCTGGACTATACTGGTCCTAGGATGGGACAGGTAATATTGGTTTTTAAACTAAAATAGGGATGGTCAATGTGTAGCCCATGGAATTCATGTGCCCTCAATGACACATTTGTGACTTTTAGGCTTCTACAGAGCCTCTACCCACTGTGGCTACTTGTACCAAAAATATTTTCTCCCAAAATCTGGACTTTTTATTCATGGAGGTCTCCAAAAACAAGAGTAGTTACAGATAGACCCTATGAAGACCAGCCCTCCAAACCTCAAGTCGAACAATGGAACTTGGTCACTTGTGGCTTTAATTTATTGAAATTTTAAATTTTTTTATTGGCATGTTGACTCTTTCGTGCCCTGATGCAGCCTATAGTGGGTGAAAATTTGGCTCCAGCACTGACAAACTTGTCCATTCCTGACCTACAATGCAGGAAAGTCTGTAAGCTGTAAAAGTGTGCTTCTTGCTCCCCTCTTCCACAGATAAAATCTGCTAAGACTTATCTTTCGAGGCTGTCACAGTTATTCAAGGGCTGTTTGATAACTGAATCTAAGAAAAGATTTAGCACAGTCTGTGTGTCAGGTGAGGAAGGATGGGCCGTTCAAGGGTGTAGCACAGGAGAAAAGGCTCTCATCTGTCTTGGTCAGGGACGCCATTTCAGATTTCGCCAGGGAGAGGAGTTTCTGTATGAGCTTTTAGAAGGAATGTTCTTCTTTATATTCAAGATTAAGAGAGCAATTCGAAAGGGAAGGACAAAGCCTCTGATCTGTCCAAGGTTCTGGCTGTCCCTTTTCGGCAGGGTAGAAGTTATGAGAGACTTTTTAAAGTATAGAATTTACCCCTCCATAAGTCTTTTTGTTCTTGATGAAAGGGCTGGTGAGCTGGTTTAAATCTTTCCCTCTGTTGGACTCATGGTCAGAGGCTAAGAGAAGTGTGGGTTCAATGTATTTCCTTTTCACCCACCAGTATATTTTATTCTCTTCTCCTTGAAGTCAGAGTTTCTACTTCACTGAATGGG
>CAOLHI010006754.1:0-79671 GCA_948474755.1 Ctenosaura bakeri
GCCGTGCCTGTATGCCTGCTTGTCCGGGGGCCTCGAAAGCACATGGAGAGGAACAGGTAAAGAAGGCCAAATTCTTGATATCAAATGATATCTAATATCGCACAAGTCCTGGCTAGAAACTACGGTAAGAAGCTGATCTGTGTTTGAGAAGACATCCTAGACTGGGTGTTTGTTTTACAGACTTCTGGGGTTGTGTTTGTTTGTCTGTTTGCTCTGGCCAGGTCCTCTCCCTGAGCACACGATCTAACTGACTCACCAGAGGGAGGAGCTAGCAGCCATTAGCTCCAACTGACCAACTGACTAGCTAGGGGGAGGGGCCAGCAGCTTTTTTTATTTGCTCCCAGCAGCCTCCAAGATCATTTCCAGAGGAGAGCGTGGAAGGTGAGCAGGGCCTGAGAAGACCTCCTTGAATGAGTGTTTTTTATAGGCTTCTGGGCTGTGTTTGTTAGTCTGTCTGCTCTGGCCGTTCCTCTCCCTGAGAGCCTGTCAAGGATGTTTCCTCAGACAGAGCTCACCTTCCCTTCTGTCCTCTGGAGATGAGCTTGATGGCCACGAGGAGGAGACAGAAAGAGCTGCTACCTCCTCCCTCTGGTTAGTCAGTGAGACTGTGAGCTCAGGGAGAGCACCTGGCCAGAGCAAACAGAGAAACAAACACAGCCCTGGAAGCCTGTAAAAAAACACCCAGAGAACACCTGCATTTTTCTTCCACCCCTCTGTGTCTTTCTCTGGTCTCTGCCCTCAAGCCTTTGGCCTCTTCTTCACTCACAGATGTCACTTCCTGTGATGAACCGGAGGGGAGGGGGGCTTGACAACGGAGCCTCCTTAGCAACTGAGAGGGTTTAAACGGATTGGCGGTTGAAATGGAACCTTGGATAGTCCAGGGGAGGGGCTGGGGGAGGGAGAGGCCGGATGGGGTTTAACTGACTGGGGAGAGGAAAAAGAGAAGGAATTCAGGAGTTTAGAGTCTGGGGGATGTTTGAATGCTGAAGAGCTCTGTGTTAGAGAGACCTGGGAAAATCAGGTGTATGAGAGATAGGCAATGAATTAAGCAGAGAGAGAGAGAGAGAGAGAGAGAAAGAGAGAGGGGTGTGTGTGCTGTTTCATAAACATTTAGATACAAAGTAAATTTAAGAAAGCAGTGTTACAATAAAGGTTTGACTTTCCGTTTTCCTTATAACAGTCTCATAGAGGCCCTTTTCTCACGCAGTTTCTTTTGCGAGACGGCCCCTTGAGTGGTGGTTTTGTATGATGCACTTTCATTTAGGCGACACTCATGAACCTAACGCAACCGCGCATTTCCCCTTTCATTTTCGGCTTCAAGCCGAAAATGGTGTGTGGTTGTGCAAAGCTCCCGGGGCCCTTGCGCACTTACCTGCGCTGCGGTACGTCGTCCCAGGCGTGCCGGTTGCGCTTCCTCCCCCATCGCAGCCTACAGCCCCCCAGACTGCACTGCAGAAGGAAGGGGCAGGGCAGGGTTTTGCAACCAGGAAGCCAGTTGTGGGAAGAAGGAGCAGGGGAAGAGAGCGCCTCGCACAAGAACCTGCTTGCGCGAACGGCACCCCGCAGCTCCGCGACAAGGTGATGTGCGGAAAAGGTCAATGTCTTATTCTGCATCCTGTTGTATACACGCTACCAATACTATCATCTTTACCATAGTTCCAACGGTAGCACTGTCTTTGAAAAGATAAATCACTGCTGGTCCTTATATATAGAAGGGCAGATTTAAGGAAAGCAGTAAAGGGAGATAACCGTGGAAGCCAAGGAGGGAGAAGAGCGAGGAAGGGACTGTGTTCTCAGAGAGGGAGAACTGAGCCAGACCTGTCTGTCCTGGCCCTGGCTTGATCCAGAGATCTCCCTGTGTGGGAGACAATAATGTGGGTTGTGACTCCAAGAGGTGTCAGGCTGGACAGGCCTTGAGTGTGAGGCTTGGGTGTCTTTTGCACTCCCTGTTTTCCACACTTCCCCTTCTCTCAAGAAATCAGTCAGCCTCTTTGTTTTCCTGTCTCTGGAAGGCGCATCCATGAGGTATACTCGCTTACACCCACATAGCTTTTAGGGGCTCTTGTAACTGAATTTAGGTCAACTTCTTTTGTCTATCTCTTTTTCTATCTGAAGAAGGATTTCCTGAGTTTCCATAGGTTTTTCTCTTTCTGCCCCACGAGACAATTCAGAGTTTTTTCTCCTTTCTCTACCAAAAGCTCCTGGCAAAAGCTCCAGTGCACTCTGCTTCATATAGATTACCAAATATTCCTACAGAATATTGCCAAATATGCCTAAAGAAACTTCAGTAAGTAAACATGGCCTTTGGATTTGAGCAAATTTGGATTTGAGCAAATTTGAACAACCAGACAGAAATCAATTCAGCTTTATATATTGAAGCAAGCCCTGTGGCCAGGAAGAACAGCACAGAAGAAAAAAGAAATCAAGGGAGTAAAAAGAAAAAATGAACACAGACATGTGGTTGGCAAAGAGCTCTTAGCTGAAGGTTGGCAAGAAACCTTTGCCTTTTGCCTGGAGCTGTCCAATTGAAAGATTCAGTGTTTGCATCTCTGCTTTCTGTCTAGAGCTGAACCATGAAATCTGGAGAGGAACTCTACATGGTGATGAAACGACAAGTAAATGCTCATTACAGCAAGTATATTGCTAAGCTCATTCTCTGAGTGTTAATTTTAACGCAGATTTCCGGGGTTTAATGGCGGACCGAGTGGTTGCCGATACTCAACTCCCCAAAGCGGGGAAACATCGTTTTGATGCCGGTCGGGATTTTCCCCCGGTAAATGGAGTTCAGAGGAACCTGAAGGGGGCTCGAAAAACTCATCGTCGGATAGATATAGGGGGATTATACCCCTATATCAAAAGATCGAGGATGGGTAGGAGCCAAAGGGAAATCCACAGCCATGCGGGGGCGAAACCGCTTCGCCGGCAAAGGAACGCCAAACCTTTTAAAGAATGAATTTGTAAGTGGACAAATAAGTTTCAAACCTTCCCTTTTTGGGAGAATTGATGAAGATCTCAACATTTAAGCCCTTTCCTAGGGGAGCTTTAGGGTTGGATTGGGATTGTGCGAATAGACTGGGATAGTTAAATATCAGATAGCTATAAGGGACAATAATTTAATCCGAGGGGAAAGTTAAGAGGACTTGGTGTTTTCATTTTCCTACTGACTGCTGTATTTAACATAACTGGGAAAGACCCCCGGAGGAAGTGATTTGAGATATTAAAGGGGGGAAAAGTTTCCAGTAGAAGGGGAGGGGTTTGGGGGGAGAAAGAGGCAAGGGGGAAGAGCTGTTTGTTGGAGATAATGGAGGAAAGCTGGAAGTGACGGAAGGGGGGGGAAAAGGGCGAAGGGACTAGATTCTGAGAAGCATTGAGAGAGGATCGGTGAGGAGTGGAAGTTGGGAAAGTTGGAGGAAAGAGGTAAATTTAATTGGATTTGGAGCAGCATCGAGAGAGGATCGGAGGGGAGGGGAAAGGCTGGAAAGTCGGAGGTAAAAAGGGCGAACGGACTGGGGATTTTAGCGGCTTCGAGAGGGATTGGAGAGGAGTGGAAGCTGGAAAGTTGGAGGTGGAAAGGGCGAACGGATTTGAGATTTTGAGCGACTTCGAGAGGGATCGGAGAGGAGTGGAAGCTGGAATGTCAGAGGTGGAAAGAGGCTGATGGACTGAGTTTTTGAGCAACATTGGGAGAAGACTGGTGAGGACTGAAGGAGATTTAAGATTAATCTCATTAAGGTTACAAACTTAGGCTTCACAAGAGGACGAAACTCTTTGATTATTAAGTATTCTGACAATTAAGAAATCTGTCTATTAGTATAGAACTGTTACTATTTAATATACAAGACATATATTACTATTTAATATATAAGATACATACTATTTAAGATCGGGCGGGGGGGAGATAACTGTAATAACTGTTGAATAATTGTAAAATATAAAAATATATAATATATATAAATATAACTGTGGGAGGGTACTTCAAGTGTCCTTGAGAGTGGATGTGTTATGGTAGGCAGCTGAGTTTGAGAAGCCCTTGAATGAAGATAAACAAATTTGTTACTAGGTAGCATAGCAGCTTTTTTTTTTGTTTTGCTTATTCTTTCTATTTCTTGATTGCTCAGCTGTTCTTTACTATGCAGACATTTGGGGTTAAATAAACTTTTAAAAGGGGCTCCCTCTGGTGGTAAATTCTATTAATTTAGTTAGTGTTTATTAGGCAAAGATATATATATTGTCAGTATTATATTGATATTGATATTGATATATTGAGATATATATTGATATATTGATATATATATATATATATATATTTTTCAGAAAGGATAAATTTATAATTTAAGATAAATATTTCTTGTTTGTTTGAAGAAGGAACTGGACACAATTTTGGGTTGAATTCATTTATGTTTGGGAAAGGGTTTTGATTATTTTTATCAAAGATTATCAATTGAAACATCTTAATTATTGGGAAGGGGTTATTCTAAATCTGATTCAAAGTATTGTGTTAATGATTTAATTTAAATTTTTGATTTGGAATTATTAGAACTATCTAATGTGATTAAAATTATTTAAGATTGGTCTCTGCTAGTTGAACAATTGAATAGTAGCTGGGAAGCTGGTGAAACATTGGTTTTGTTGATAGAAATTACTAGGAAAAAAATTTTTAAAAATATATTTAAGAATTATGGTACTGTAAAATATTAAACAGTTGATATAAGTTGATATAAGATGGCCAAAAGGGAAAAAAAAGGAACCCAATCACAGTTGACATTGGAGAGACGACCATCACTGGAACAATTTACAGGTGGAGGGAATTGAAAATTTTTTTAGAAGAATTGAGTGACTTTAAGAAAGAAATAAGGCAGGAATTAAAGGATACTAGACCCTGAAATCAAAATGGATATAAAAAGAAAAGATGGAAGGAATGAATAAAAGAATGGAGAAGATGAATAAAGAAATAAAGTCGATACAGACGGAAGTTAGACAAAATGAAGACAGAATCAATCAGGGGGGAAATGGGGGAAAAAGGAGATAAAAAAAGGGTTTCTTAAAAAGGAAAGAGAAAGGCACTGAGATCCAGGAAATGAGATACAGAGACAGATGCCTTAAGGTGGGGGGTTTTGAGGAAAGATCTGCAGAGAGCATTTATGAATGTCTTATACCGGAATTGGCAACGTTTTATGGAAATTTCGGAAGAGGCTATGGAGCAAGAAATTGATAAACTGTTCCGGAGAAGTTCAAAGATGGCAAGAAAAAGGGTCAAGGGACATCTTAATTTGTTTCACGAGAACGAGGATGAAAGAGAGCATTATACAAAGAAATTCCGAAGAAAAATTCGTTGCGGAAGGGGGGGAAATTTGAAAATATTCAAAGATATTCCCTTTCAAATATTGAAAAGAAGCAGGAATACAGGAATTTAAACCCATTTGGTTACAAAAGAAAAATATCAGATATAAATGGGAAAGGACTGAAGGTTTGTCCTTCACGTTTAATTAAAAAAGGGGTTCAATTACCGCACCGGAACAGGCAAATGAAGTACTTGAAGAGATTAGAGACTTTAAAAAGGGAGAAGAACAAGTGAAAAAACAAGGAAGATCGGAAGAAGAAACAGTAGACATGGAGGAGGAAGTGGAAGAACTTGCATTAGAGCAGCAGAGTCTGGAGAGTGCGGATAAACTAGCAGAAGAAGAAGACTGAAAAGATGGCTCTGAAGTGCTTTTTTGGAATGTAAAAGGCCTCAATTCTAATTACAAATTGAGACAAGTTTATCACTATTTAAAAAAAAGAATATTATCTGCCTGCAGGAGACAAAGATTAAAGGTAGTGATGTTAAATTTTTAAAAAAATCCTAAACTGGGCAAATGTTATGTTTCCGCCTTTGAAAAAAAAAAGGGGGGTGGTAATCTATTTTAAACACAAAATACCCCACACAAGAAGCATTTTGTGACAAAGAAGGACATTATCTAGGGGTGCAAGTTCAATTACTGGGAGAAAAAAGGTGGTCATAGTTGGTTTTTCCCCCTTGGATAACAAAAGCAAATTTTCGGCAGAAGAAATTCATAAGTATCTTGTTGACAAAGATCAGGAAGGTGTTCTGGTGAGGGGGGAAGATATGAATGGAGTCTGGGATCCAAAGAATAGATAGAACTACAAACTTAAAAGGAAAAAAGAAACAAGGGAAATTACCAAAAATCCTTTTTTTAATTGACAGAAGACCTTTCCCTTTTGGATGTATGGAGAAATCGATATAAAGACAGGTGGATTTACATTTTACTCAGACAGTCACCAAACTATGTCACGCATAGATATGTTTCTGATATCTAAAGAGTTGCATCCTTTGGTTAAGAATATGGAAATTTTGCCGAGAGTTATCTCGGCTCATAATCCTATTCAATTAGAGTTAAAAATCAAAAAAAAAAGAAAAAACCCCCAAATTGGCAGATTAATGACTTCTTGTTAAAAAACACTGAATATTTACAAAAAGCAAAAGAAGAACTGAGATTTTTTCCGGGAAAGATAAGGATGGAATTTTCAAAGACTGTCTGGGATGCTGGAAAAGCTGTTATGCGGGGATTAATGATAAAATGGAACACAGAGGGGAAAGGAAGAAGAGAGAGGAGAAAAGAAAGAATCGGGAAATTTTGGAGCTTAAATGGAAAGAAGTAAAAGTTAAGGGGGAACCCGGGAAATGAAAAATTGAGGAGGATGATCAGAAAGGTTCAAGGTGAATTACAGGCGGAGAATCTGGTGGAGATAGAGAAGAAACTTAGAATACTGAAACAACAGCAGTTTGAAAATGCCGATAAACCTGGGAAGTGGTTGGTTTCATAGGCTGAGGAGGAGAAGAGAAAGAAATTTAATTTTACAAGTAAGAAAAGACAAGGAGATTTATTCAGATCAAAAGATAATAATGGATACTTTTAGAAAATACTACATGAAACTCTATCAAAAAAAGATGAAGAGTAATATGTCAAAAGAGATCGAAGAATATTTAGACAAACAAGATTTGATAATTTAAACGGAAGATAAAAAAAAATTCCCTGAATGCGGATATAACTTGTATGGAAGTCCTAATGCAACAAAGAAAATAAAAGGGGGAAAAGCTCCAGGCCCAGATGGGTTTACTGGATTATATTACAAAGAGCTACATGAAGAATTGAGAGAGCCCATGCGAAAAATGTTTAATGAAATGATGATTAAGGGGAACCCGGATTCCTGGAATGAAAAAAATATAACATTGATTTTAAAAGAAGGAAAGGATCCACAAACCCCAAAGCAATTATCAACCTATATCATTACTAAATATAGATTACAAAATCTTCAGAAGTATAATCGCAAAAAGACTGAAATCGATCTTGCAAGTTCTGATACATGAAGATCAAAATGGTTTTTTACCAAAGGGGGCCATAAAGAGATAATATCAGAATGGTAATTAACATGTTAGAATACTATAAAGAAACATAATAAAAAAAAAAGTACAATGATTTGCGTAGACGGGGAAAAGGCGTTTGATAACTTGGAACATGAATTTCTATTTGTGTTACAAAAAAAATGAACTGTGGGCAGAAGTTTGCCACTTGGATTAGACAAATATATACGAACTGTAAGGCCCAATTGTTGATAAATGGCGACAAGACAGTTCTATTGAGATTAAAAAAGGGATGCGTAAGGATGTCCCTCTCTCCTTTTTTTTATAATGGCTTTGGAGGTTCTTCTAAAAAAAATAAGATTGGAAAAGATAATAAAAGGCGTCAAAATAAAGGGGTGCGAAATTTGTTGGCGTATGCGGAAAGATTTTGTGATTTTTTTAGAAGAACCTGAAACTGGTTTAACAAAATTATTAGAAGCCTGTAATGAATTCAGAGAATTAGCTGGATTTAAAATTAACAGAGAGAAGATGAAGATGTTAACTAAAAATATGCGGGAAAAGGGAAAAAATTGAGGCTTTCGAACAACAGTCTGGCTTTAAGGAAGAGAAGAAGATTACGTATTTGGGAATAGTAAAATTTCTAAACAGAACAATGGGCTATTTGAAAATACTTAGTAAAATGGAGAGGGATAAAGAAAGATTTGCAAAATTGGTCAAGTTTAAATATATCACTTTTTGGGCAGGATTTCAACAGTTAAAATGATTTTTCCTAAGATGGACTACCTATTTCAGAATATCCCTATCATTATAAATAAAAGATGCTTTCAGGACTTGGGAAAGGGTCTGTCACAGTTCATATGGGGCCCGGGGAAAAAACCTAGAATTAAATGGAAGATATTGATTGATAGGAAAGAAAGAGGAGGCTGCAATGTACCGGGGTTGGAAATTATATTTCATGGCTAATGGAATGTCGTGGTTGAAAGATTGGATTGAGTTGAAAAATGAGAGAATACTGAATGTTGAGGGCGCAGATTTGCGTTTCGGATGGCATGTCTACCTCTGGTACAATAAGACGAAAGTGGACAAAGATTTCTTGAATGAATATGCAGAAGGCCTTTATTTGAGAAACTGGAGGACTTGGAAACGAAAATTATATTCGAGATTACCGTTATGGGTCTCTCCGCAAGAGGCGTTGTTAAAAGGGGGAAAGGGTTCGGCAGGTAGATGGCTCACTTATAAAGATTTAACTGTTAAAGACCCAAATTTTAGGACTCAAATTAAAAAAAAGAGAGGAGTTAGCGGAAGAAGGGAAAAATTAAAATTTCCCCCACATGCAGTTAAAAAAGAGATTTAAAATGGACATTAAATTAGAAGGAGTTTTAAAAAAAAAATTTTTAACTTACTGATTTTGGGGAAAAAAAAATTTTTGAAAAAAAAGGGAAAATTTAACATCTCATTTTTTTAAATTTCTATTAGAAGAGAAGTCGAAACAGAGATAATCAAAAAGACTATGATAAGCTGGGGTCAAAATATTGGTCACCAAATTGAATTGGCGCATTGGGGGAAAAAAATTGGATAAACACACAGAAGTTTTTCATGTCCACAAAACTTGAAAGAAAATCACCTAAAAATGCTGCATAGATGGTATTTAGACCCTGTGAAGCTGGGAAATATCTATCAGTTAAAAGACAAGAATTGTTGGAAATTTTAGGCAGAAAAATGGGACTTTTTTTATATGTGGTGGCAATGCTCTTTAAAACAAAAAACTACTGGAAGAAAGTACTTAAAATAATGATGGACATACTACAAATAGAGATCCCAATTACGCCTGAAATTTTTTTACTCCATATGCTGCACCAAATGGACAAAAAAATACAAAAAACACAAGGCAATAATTTTATATAAATAACCCGGGGGAGGAAAAATTACGCTAAAAATTTTGGGAAAAATTTAGGAAACACCATCTGTGGAAGAATGGGCACAGAAGGTTCTGGAATATGTCATACTTGATAACCTTACTGGGAGATTAAGAGGAGAAAAGAGTGGAGTGAAAGCAAATGGTTTGAGGTCAATAGAAAACATTTTAAAAAATTTGGGAGAGTGAAAAAATAGAGAATAGAAAAGGATTGCAATAATATAAGTTAAGACAAGGGGGAAAAGGGAAAGGTTATGTTAATCTAACAAGAGGTAGAGGGGGCCCGGTTGCAATTGATTTTTTTTTTTTTGCATTTTATTTGGGATAACAATATAGAAATAAAATGGGTAAAAGTAGTTCAAACAAGGGGAGGGAGGAAGGATGAGGATTGTGATGGATATATATTTTGGGGAAAAGCATATACAAGTTAAGCGTTTTTTTTTAGTTTAAAATTGTGAAAAATTTATAGATCTATGATTTTGTTTTGTAATGTATTAATTTTTCTTTTTAATAAATAAAATTTTTTTTTTTAAAGCAGTTGTCTCCGGGCTCAGGACCTGACACACTCTGCCCCAATTGAGCAGCATCTGCTGAAGGGCTGAAAAAGGCTGCTGAGTGTTGTGACACCCATGGCTGATGTCACAATTAGGTGCCACCAACCTGGTCTGTTGCTCAGTGATGGGGATGCTTGATCCTTGGCCAGCATAAAAAGGGGGGGAACCCTGAGAGCTAAACCAGTAGCAAGGATGGACACGAGGGGGGAGGAAATAAGGGAAGAGTGGAGACTGGAGAGTGAATGGGCAGCATATCCACAAATTCCCGAAGTGCATGTGTGCAACAGTGGGTATCCTGGACCGTTCCCCACCTTGTGGGGCAAGCCCAAAGCTATGGGAAGAGTGCTCTCCACTTGGCTAGGAGTATAAAGCATAATAGATGGCAACCAAGGTGAGGTAGGAGCTCTGGGATTAAGGCTTCACAGAAGTAACTCGTGGGGGGAGGTCATCACCACCATTAGTATCCCATCCTCTAACTATCCTGATTTCATTCCAGCTTTCAGCCCCCCTTTTAAAATGTTCCCGTTTCACTCTTGTTCTCCCACTTTCCCCCTTTTTTCCTCAGCTTACATCAGTTGTTGCAAACTTACTTCAGAGTCAGTTAACTCACCCAGAGGAAAGGAGGAGCAGAGTCTTGCCCTTTCCTATTTATTAAAAAAGAAAACAAACTGCTGCAGCCTCTCCTGGTTTGTATTTTCTTATTCATTAATGACATCTTCCGTCTTTACCTGACAACAGTCTGGTGTTACTTGGCCCCACATGTTCCAGTTTTCATCTGTGAAATGTTGGAGGTTTTAATCTGTAAATGAACAAAAAATTTACAGAGTAAAAACCATAAGCTTCTCCAAACATCTCTGGAAAAAGGGAAAACAGCTTGATGTAAGTGATGTCCTGGGTCTTCTAAATACTAGGGAAAAGAGGATGTTTGATACTGTGAATGTGATTTTTAATGGTCAGGAATTAATAGCTTAGAAATTTAACCAACAACAGCTGCGACCAGCTTGTATGTAGGTCTCAGAGCAAGCCTGTGTTGACAAGAGGTTTGTATCTGCTTGCAAGAGCCAGTCATGCTGCAAACCTGAAAGCACAGTTACAGGAGACTTGTCTGTGCCAAACCTTTGTGGTTACTTGTTTTTGTGCTGACTTCAAAAGTGAATTGGAGAAGCTTTATATATGATGCTAAAATGGTATCAACAGGCAGATAGGCTAAAGCGTTTTTAGGGAAATCCTCTAAACTTCAAATGTTAACATGACAGAAAAAACTGGGTTTTTCAAAACTTTTGTCTTGAAATTGTATTTACATTGTTGTTGAAACCCCGATAGGGATGTTGCCATTATGCTCTTTTGTGGGGGGCTAAGAGTGAGAGTTCCTAGGGTGACAACTCTCCTCCAACCCCAAACAGGACTGACCAAAGGACTCACTCATGACACAGCTTTTGTGGAGGTCTGGCATCTGTTTATTGTTTATTCTAATACTGAAGCCTCCCCTTTTGGTCCACCACAACAAATAAGGGGTTTCCCGGAAGTAAACTTTTAATCCTCTTCTATTGCAAAAAAGCCACTAAGGGCAGTCGATTTTGGGGACTTTTAGGTTATGTAATAACACCTTTATGAGTACTTGCACCTTTTGAGTCTAATGCTTTATTTAATTCTATGGTTAATTTATTAAGCTATTGTTATTTTGTATAGAGAATTTAGATGCTATAAACATTTAAAGGATTTCTATAATTATTTTTAAAAAAATGAGAGAGAGAGAGAGATTGAGGGGGGCTGAAGATGAGACCCAAAGGAAAAATTTTTCACTGGAGAGTCAGACCGCTTCCATGGGTGATGGGGGAGGAGACTGAAAAAAAATGGCCCACCCCATCCCCGCCCCCACATAAGCACGGATCTCAGTTGATCATGTAATTCCTGCAACCTATCAGTACATCTGTGGCCAAATATTAAAAAATAGTTGAGTGTCTGCTTGTTTCTTGCTCACCTCAAAGAATACAAATGGAAAGAGAGAGGGGAGAGAAAAAAAAAAGAGAATGAGAACTAGATAGACAAGAAAGAAGAGAAATCTTAGGAAGGTAAGTGAGCCCGGTAGGAGGTGGAAGAAACAAGGAACCCAGAGTGGGGGGGGGGAACCTAGAAAGGGGGGGCGGAGGAATGGGCAACGGGGAGGAAACAGAATGGGTGGGTGGCTGTGTTTTAAAAAAGGGTAAAGTAGTCAGGAATTTCTTTTCTGACTCCTTTCCCCTTCTTTTCAAGGGTTTAAAGTTTATGAAAAATCCCGATGACAAAAGCTGAAAGAAAAAAAGGACTGGGGCAGGGAAAAAAACCCCCATTTTGTCATGTGCTAAGAAGAGGGGGGAAATTTATTTCCCAAACTATCCAAAGGCCATCTTCCTCATGCATCCCATCTTAATGTCCCCTTTTTTTCAGAAATGTCATGGGTTCTGAACTTGGCAGTGCTCCCTAGTCTGGGTGTCATGAGAGAGGCAGCCAAGACAGAATAAAGAGGTGCTATGATCTCCACCTGCTGCCTTCATAGAATCGTAAAAACTGGGAAAGGCTAAAAGGGGCCCTTGAGTCCAATCCTGTCTACACAGGAATATACCATCAAAAAAAAATTCCTAAAAGATGGCCATCTAAATTGTGTTTACAAACCTCCCCAAAAAAGGCAAGTCTAAAATCACCAAGCAGCACATTCCACTTTCAAACTGCTCGTGCCTTCAGGAAGTTCTTTTCCCCAAATATTTAGATGGAATCTTTTTTTTTGTAGTTTGAAGCCATTGCTCCATGTCCTAATCTCTGGAGCAGCAGAAAACAGGCTTGCTCCATCCTCCACATGACATCCCTTCATTTATTTAAACACAGACATCATGTTACCTCTTAACCTTTTCTTCTCCAGGTTAAACATACCCAACTCCCTAAGTTGCTCCTCATAGGGCCTGGTTTCTAGGCCTTCTACCATTTTGGTTGCCCTCCTCTGAACACATTCCAGCTTGTCAATATCATTCCTAAACTGTAGTGTCTAGAAGTGGACATGGTATTCTACGTGGGATCTGACGACAGCACTATAAAGCATAATCCCTTGAAGACAACCTGTGTTATCCATGCAGCCTTCGTAATTGTATGGAAATGCCTCCAAAGGAGCCTCAATTACCAGTGGTCATGATATAAATCTGTGTAAAAACCATTAGCAGCCTTCGACTCTACAGGGCTTGCTTGTAACTATCCAACTCATTCAGATGCCTAAACTGAGCAACAGATGGGCTCCTTTTCCTCACTGGCCTGGATCTGCCACTGAGGGAGACTTCTTGAGTCAAAAGAGGCCAATCTGGTAAAGGAAAAAGAAGAGGTAGTATTGTATCCATTTTTCTGCAAAGGCCTTTCTATTCCATGTGAGAATCCACAGCTTGGGAGATTCCCGTTTTCAGTGACAGCTCCTGAATTTGGTGTCATCCAAAAACTTCTTCCAAAATTTGTAAACAAACAACCTTTCAATTAGGGAACATGTCAAAAAAGAATCCTCCTGCACTACCTTCTATGTTCCCACTCTGGAAAGAGAGAGTGACGCTGTAAAGCAGCATCTCCAAGCCCCATGCCAGCAAGGCAGCTCAGAAGGGTACTATGGTTGATGGTACTGAAAGCCGCCGAGATATCTAGCAGAACATTCCCTGTCAGTTCCTCACACAGATTATCCACTAAGGAAATCAAACCCACCTGTCCCATCACCAGGCCTGAACCAGATTGAAATGGATCTATGGGAGGGAATTTGTGAGGGAGTGGAACTGTCTCTGATCACAAACCTCAGGCTGGGCTAAGACTCCTGCCAAATACAGGCTGCCCTCTGGAGTCCCTCTCCCTCCTTGGCTCCAGGGCTCCTGCACTGGGTTTCTCTCTGCTGCATCTCTATGCCCAAGTGAGCCCACAAAGCTTGCTGCAGTTGAATTCCTTCTACTGACAGCTCTGGAAAGTGCCATCATGTTGTAGCCCAGCCCTCTTGGAATGGGTTCCACATAGACAACTCCCCATTCCACTTCATTAACTTGTGGAAGGCCAATGGGAGCTCACCTGCTCAGCAACCCACCTGGGTTCTTTTGCAGTGTGTTCTAAACAGCCCCTGTTGCCACGACAAGCTGGTTGGCCAGGGCTGGAGGTTCCACTGCCTCCTCTGTCAGAGTTGGAGCTGGTGAGAGTGGAAGTGGTTTCTTTCTGCTCCTCTTCCTGACTTGAAGTATTTGGTGTTTGAGGCTTTCCCATCACCTGACTCTGGATCATCAGAACTTAAGTGGAATTTCTCGTTTTGCAGAAAATCAGAGTCTCAAGGTAGCTTTTCCAACCAAATTATAAACAACAGCAGGAAGACAACAGGTGAAATGGCTTTCAAGTTTAAACAGAGGGAATTTAAATAGCAATAAGCAATATTGAAAGGGGAAAATTCTGGAATATGTATTTTCTTCTTCCTGATATTTTTTGCCTGGGTCTATCCTTTCATTAGCTTTAACTCCCCCCACCACAAGTCCCTTCATGTTATTGGTGTCTTTGTTTGGAACTCAGAATTTCCGGGTTCTTTCCAAAATGACTTTATATGGGCAAAATTCCAAAGCCATGCACAAGAGAGACTAACTTTCTTTCCCCTGAGAGGAGCTGGGCTGCTGGCTTTCCTATTGGTAGGGTAGTGAATCTGCTTTGGATTTCAGTGTTAACTTCAAAGAAAGTGTCCCAGCTGCCAACTCCTACTGCCTGGCAGGTACAGTGCCTTTTCCGAAAGACGGGAGGGTTCCTCAGACACCCTCTCTCTTAGCCCTCCTCTAGCACTTCCACTCCTTCCCTCAAATTCTCAAGTAGCATTTGCTTTGAAAATTTGATAAGGAAAGAGCTGGGCTTCGGTCAAGAGCTCTAGTGTTGATATGACCTTAATAAATTAAATCATCTATTCAGACCCACTGTCTGAGATATGTAATCAATGTTACAAAATCCAAACAGAGGAAAGCCTTTACAGCTCCACAGTTTTATATATGAACTCTTCTATAGTTGAAGCCCATAATCATCAGAAACACCAGGTCTTCTGCATGACTTTTTCATGGAACCTAAACATCGTATTATCAAAATATCATGGTCTGTCAAATGGCAGGTCTCTTGGGTATTTTTATTTTTAAAGTAGAGGAATAAAATCCTTATGATTCTGGAAGAACAGCCTGTTTTGCTTTTTTAAGGCTACAGTTTTAAGGAGATACATTTGTGAAAATAAAGAGGTGATTTTTTTCCCCAGATATCTAATACGTTAAACTTATTTAAATGTTTTGCTCTATTAGAATTTTACTGAGTCTCCTTTATTATTGAGTTTTTAAACTGTTTTGTGTTTAATAGCTGTATGTTATTGTGATATTTTATATATCTAAGTCTATAAGTAAATAACTATTAAAAGAAGAATTTTAACAAATCAATATCTCTGTTGTCTTGATGAACAGTTTGAGTCAAGCACAAGCATTTCTCCATGAAAACTGATTTCTCCATTGGTTGTCTAAGTGTATGATTCTGATCTAGGTTGCTTTGGATCCTGAGTCCCATGAGTTTGACATGCAGTTAAACGAATTGACAGCAGCCGGATTCAGGCACTTTTTTGTAGAGTTTTTAAATCTTATGTTTAACCAGCCCCAGTGTCCTCTTAAAATTAAAATCAGTTGGTAAATAGAAGATTAAATAAATAAATTTGGATAAAATCTATTTAGTCACTTGTTAGTTGTACTTAAGGTTCAGTGTTCGTTCCGAACCTGAACACACTCTCTGAAATATTTTATACTTTTCAAATAATGAAAATGAGCCATGTGTATATCTGAGAGATGCATGAAAGGTATTCCAGTCAGACTAAAGACCATCATATCCCATAGTGTCTGTGATAATGGGGCTTCCCATTATCTAGACTTAGCAAAAAAGGGGGACACTTCCCTCTTCAGGTAAACCAAGGGTTAATAAGGTGTTGGGATTAGATTACATCATAGGTCATGTGGGTCAGCATCATAGGTCACAGGGGGAAACCCCACCAATCAGAAAGGAAGTGGTGAGCATCTTCAGGATGCTTCCAGATGCTTCCAAGGAGAAGTTATAAAACTTCTTGCGAGGCCATGTGGTGAGAGAGATAACAAAAGGATAACAAAGAGACAACAACCAGGGAATCTCCTGGAGGGGGGTTCTGTGCCAGTAGCAGGCTGCAGGCCTAGCCTCGCCTCTGCGTCTTCCCTTTAGTAACATCTAAGCCTGAGAACCATCTGTGAGTACTAGACTAAAGTTATCTAGTCGCGTTAGGGACTTTTCTTTTATTTTGGAGGCTGATCTAAAGAATGTAGATCCTGTGCTTTTATCTGTTCTTTTGTAACTACTTGTAACTAAGCGTGCCTGGGAGGAGGGAGCTTCCCATGTGTGTAATTTGCCTTGTTTATTTGCACATCTTTAAGAAATACTTTCTGTAAAAGACCCTGTTTTGCTGACCACGCCAAGCTAGGTAGACCGGGGAAAGGGAAGATCCTTAAGCTTAGGGTTCTACATGGTTGCAGAGTCCCACTGTACTGTCCAAGTGTCCAGATAATTCATAATTCAGTGGGTGGTGGCAGCGAAGATGAATTAACAGCTAAAATTCATAAGACTGGAACACGTGCCAGCAGCACATGGGGACTTTCCAGCTTCACATGGTGGCAGCGGTGGGATGTGACATTCCCAGCTTCACATGGTGGCAGCAGTGGGATGTGACATTCCCAGCTTCACAATGTCATATGATCATAAAGTCCTCCCTCCAACATTTGCTAGTTTGACCTTTGCAAATTTGATTATTTGTGAGGCCCATGCTTCCCTCTCCCCTTCCATTCCTTTGCATTCCTCCTGCCATTTAAGCTTGCAAGGCTTGTGTTTAAAATAGATTTTTTTTCCTGTTCAGTGAGTAAAGCCACCCCACACACTGCTGGAGGCATGTTCTTTGCTCTGAGGCTGCAGATTCTGCTGTATAATGGTTGTGTTAGCCCTCAGGTTTGGGTCCCTTGGGTAAGCACCAATAAAACCTATGAAAACAAGATGGAAGAAATGAGTCATACTTTAAGCTAACGAGAGGCAGGATAACTTTAGCTGGGATCTTAACTATGTCTACGGTGTCAGGTCCGAAGAGTAGCTAGGCAAGTTTTAAAAGAGAAGAAAAATAGTAATTTTATTAAAAGACAAACAAAAAACAAAACAACACATGCACACCACTAACTGGAAAATAGAAATGGAGAGTTTTTGGGGGAAAATGGGCAATACGACACCTTTTCATTAGTCTGGTAGAGAAGCGGAGGTTTAGGGGGATAAAGCTCAGCGCGGTTCGCTGAGGGGACAACTTCACTGGATGGAGTGGTAGCAAGCTGGATGGGAAGTCCCGAGGGTGATCCAAGCAGTCCGAAAGTGATCCCAAGAAGTCCAAGGAGGACTTGAAAATGGCGACTTTTTATAGGGTGGATTGTACCTACAGGCTATGCCATGCTCGGTGAGAACAAAGGAAATTTGGAGCTGGACAAAGGAGTTGGAAAAGGTCAAGTTTACATGATGAGCTTAGTGCCTGATGACAATAGTATGGCCAGTATGCAAATGGCTCAGATAAAGGACTGGCTCCGCCTCTCGGCAGAGCGTCTTTGTGTAGATTCGTGCTGAGGAAGGCATGTTTGGGAAAAGGTGCTCCCTGAAGCATCGGAGAGGCTTAAGTTGCCTGCCTGAATGAGGTATGGAATTTACAACCATTAACGGCCGCATCTAATACGTGCTTGTCTGGTGGACCTCTGCAAACACGTGGAGCGAGGTGGCCGAGAAAGATCAAGTAAAGGCTGAATTATTTGATATCAAGTGATATCTAGTGCTCTCACCAGACATATCATAACTGCAGTAACAGTTGCTGGCTGGTCATGTGCTGTCTTTGCTCCTACTTGTCCCCTCTGGGACGAATCTCCTTCTCAAGATGGGGACCAGAAATAGAACACGAGAGCTCAGCACTCCACTCTTCCCCATCTGAGGGGAAAGAATTGGTAAGATGTTGATCGTGTCTTTTTCTCTCCCCCCACCCGAGGAGCACTGGGGCCAGAAGCAGGGGAATGGGGGGAACTCTGGAGGAGAAGGGGAGGGGGAATTGGGGGAGAATTATTCATAGTTTTTCCACTTTTGTGAGGTTTCTGTTCCCCTGAACGCTTGCAAATCTTGAGGATCCACTGTACTTTCAAATGATAATTAAAAATGACAATATTAATTTGTTGTTAATGTTTGGTAGGGTGAAAATTAATTTATAATATCATTGTAAATTACTTAGTGAAATCATTATTTATTAGAGAAGCCCTGGGCTCTTGTAGATGACATATTTGATTGTGGCTGTTGCCCACTAGTTGCCCATTTTCTTATAGGTTCATTCAAAAGCGGTCTTTTTTGAGGGGCCATTTTAAAGCTCCTTGATTTCCTTTCCAAAGAATGGTATTACATGGGCCACTGTCCAGGCTTCAGGGACAGCAGCTGTTCTTAGAGATGTGTTATATGTTTCAGTTTGAAGATTAGCAAGTTCCCAACTAAGTTCTTTAAGCATTGTCAGCTGAACACCAAATATCTGGACATGGTGGTCATTTCTTATTGTTAGTGTGGGAGGTTAGGTCTTCCTCTTCTGTCATCAGTATTTGGCCTCATTCAGCCTCCCCTGAAAACATTCATTCAGGCGTAGGTATCTGCCCTGTATCTTCTTCAGCACTGAAGGAAAAGAATCCACTCTGGTCCCCTGCAATCTCCTTCTCTTTCTTCAGAACTTCTACCACACCTTTAGATCTGACAGGAACACAGCTGAGCTTAAATGAATGGATTTACAGTCATGAGATGTTTAAACAGAAAAATATGAGGCTAGTGTTACGAAGGTTCAGACCTACCCAGTGATAGCACTAGATATCTGTTTTTGATATCAAATCCATTTCACCTCCCTCTGCCACCCCGCTCCATGTGTTTGCGTCTCCGGATAAAGCACGTACACAGGCGCGGCTGGTAAGTGCTGACACGGCATTCTCCACCTAGGCAGGCAACACAAAGCCAATCCGTTGCTTCAGGGACCTCTCATGTACATCCTTTCTGCTAAGCGTAACTCTAAACAAAGATGCCCGGCCCTCGCACTGATAGTCTGGCAATGCCAAGCTATTTGCATATTGGTTATACTATTGTCAAATTTCTGCACTAAGCCCATCATGCTAAACTTGACCTTTCCCAAAACTTTGTCCTGCTCTAGTCGCATGGTTCTCACTGAGTATGGCATGACCTGTAGGCACAATTCACCCTATAAAACTCCTCAATTCCGAGACCACCTCAGATCGCTCACCCCATAGGATCGCTCTGGACTTCCATCCTGCCTTGCTGTCATTTTGTCTGACGAGCTCCCCTCAGCGAATCGGGCTGAGCTTTCTTCCCCACCATCTTCCAGCTTCTTCAGGACTATGAGAAAAGGTGTTGTATCACCCATTTCCCCTGAAACTTCCATTTCTAATTCCTTAAGTTAGCTGTGCGTGTTTGTGGTGTCTTCACTGTTTGTTTGTCCTTTGATAAAGACAACATTTTTGGTATTTTAGAACAGTCTGATTGCTTTACTGACCTGACCCCAGAAATTGGGTAAGAAGATCCCTGCTAAATTACCCTGCCTCTCGCTAGCTTAAGAGAGTGCTCCAGTTAATCTCCCAACTTTGCTTTTGTGTTTGGTTCTTTGGGCGCCCCTCCCCGGACCCTCAGAGAACAGGGTAAGACTAGGAATCTGGAATGAACATTTTATTAGGTCCCATAAGCTTACAATGTGATTTAGCTCACACTAGGGTAGGAGAGTGGACTCTCCAGGTTGGGCTGATATGAGTTTCTACTATTGGCCATGCTCTAACAGACTGATGGGAATTACAATCCAACAACATCAGGAATGTTGCAAGATGGCCACCCTACTTCTAGAGTTTATGGGGCACTTAAAAAAAAACACACATCTTGAGCTGTAGTTTGATGCAGAATTAGGAGGGGCATTTAGGCTCCCTTAGATGGAGTAGAGTAGCATTGGTCTGATCATGATGCACCTTTGTCAACATTACAGCTCACAGTTTCCAAATCAGTTGATAAAACCCATGCACATATTAGACATATACATCAGGATCAAGCCTTTCTAGGTGTATTTTGCCAGTCCTGCTGGCACTTGGACTTAGGGCTACTAGGCCTTTTCTAGTCTAGCGCTGCGTGTGCTGAGTATATGTGCTCCTTCAGTATTTTTATATTTTCAAAACAAAATGGCAGAGATGCATGTATATATTCGAAGGATATCATTCTAAAAAGTGAACTCTACCACCTTTAAAAGTTTCATACCTCAAGATTTCATTCTGTCATTGATGAGATCATGTAAAGGAACCCAAATATTCTGTTGCTACTTCTTTCAGATTCTCCCATGAACTAACCATGACTTTTCTGGACTGAAATCCTGAGGCCACTTCCCACACTACACTGCTGTACTGCTATTATTCCATTTTCTTTCTTTTTTCTTACTTAATTTTATTAGAAATAAAAAACCCACAAGTGATTTTTCCATAACATTGTATTCAATTTTCTTATAACAATCTTCTTTAAATTCATGACATTCACATTCATTGTTGTTTCTAAATAAAATTAAATGAAAACAGAACATAAATTGTGTTTCTACTTCCTTCTTACCCTCCCTTGGAGATCATTCCTCTATCTGTACCATACACTTCCTTTTCATTTATTATCCTCTTTCATTAAATTTTGGTCTGATTTGGCAACTTACTCTATTTCCTTCTATTTGTGCTCCACCTATAAATACTCTAGATTTATACATCCACACATACTCAAATAGCTTTCTTAAGAAAATACTGGCAAAGGAATAACTGACAGGGGATTCCCTTGAGAGTTGATGGTGGTAGGGGTTTGGATATTGTCCAAATTGTAACTTTTCCGACATGGAGTAGCGAAGTATATGTCAATGGATATCAGTGGACTTGGAGAGATGGAACTGCCTACATTACAAGCTTCTGTCCAAAATGTAAGCTGGAAGGAGGAGAAATGTTTTGTAGCTGAAAAGCAAGGCTCGATTAATAGTATCTACTCTTATCTATTTGAATTATAACCTGCTTTTGTCACCATTTGGCTTACAATACAAGTTAAAATAAGTAAAGGAATCTGTGGCTATTTTCTTTTTTAAAAAAGCATTAATCAGTCAAGTTAATACTTACTTGCACATGTTAAATCGGGAACAATTACAAACACTTAATGCTCACATTACATGATTAGAAAAGCACGTTTCTCTACCCATACTGTTAAAATCTGCAGTCTTGTCAAAATAGGAAGGTGTTTCTCTGCCTCCAAAATGAGACCAGAGAGAGGGCCTGTTGGGTCGCCTTTGGGAAAGAGGTTCATAGCCCAGGAGAAGCCACCAAGAAGGTTCTCTTGGGATGAGCTGGAGAGGATATTGGAATGGAGAGAAAGCCCACCCTCAAAGGTCAGAAGATTGGGCAGGCTGCTAAGGGAAAGTAGAAGTCTTCAGATCATTGATCCCTGCTTCCCAGTTCCTTGTCTGAAGTACAGCTCCTTGTACAGTCTGAAAAAAGAACTAATGCTTATATGCCCCTGAGCCCAAGACTAGGCTTCACGGTGCCTAGTGATGGATGGAGAGAGTAGGAGGATGCAAAACTGAGCTGCAAGACATGAGAGAGGGCAGATGCAACAGAAAAGCTGTGTGGAGGTAGGCAGTTCTCACACAAGGCCAAGGATTTGAGGAGCAAGGAGGGGCTGTTTTGATGTGAAAGTTTATTTTTATTTATTTATTTATTCATTTATTTATTACTGTTTTGATTGATCCCAGGTGTATTTTGCTTTAATCTCTTTTGCAAACCATCTGCAGCCCAGAATGGGGAGGAAAGTGGGAGATGAATCGATTAAATTAAATGAATACATGGGATTCAAGCCTCTGTCTCCTAATAGTACTTGAGCCATCTCAGAAGTGGGGCAGACAATTCTATGGGAAACCAGCAGTAATCATGCTTGTACTTGCTTTTTTGTCTCTTTATGCCCCCATTGGAAAGCAATGTTCAGGGTCTGAGGTCTGAGCAGATACTGTGCTTGTAATGGTGTTCACAGTCAGGACTAAGAATGGTAAGGGAGAACTTACTTGACCTCTGTCTGGCTCTTCTCCCAGGCATTAGGATAGTGGTCTTAATTTCAAGGTCTTGATCAATTCACATGAGCTATCTTGCCCTTTGTGGCTCTGGGAAGGATCAGCACCAGAGCTAAGAATTGTATGTCCTTTGATATGTTGTTGGACTGCAATGCCCAGCATTGCTTGTCATTGGCTAGGATGGTCCAGAGTGCTGGGAGCAGAAATCCAACTACATCTGAACAGCCTGGTATATCCTGATAGAAGGCATGCTGTGTGTATATGCTGATTACCTCATTAGTAGCTTTGGCCCCAAATCTTAGGGTGGATTTGGACTCCCAGCAGATACACTTCTGGATAGAGCCTTTCTCTCAGGCCATCCAGTCTCCTGCATTTGGAGACATCATGGAAAATGAGTGAAATACTGCACTCGTGGTGGTGAGTACTGTCTCTGAGTTGTGAACGTATAATACTGCCTCTGTTGAGTTCCATTAGTGATTTGGTCATACACAGGGTACATGGATAGATTGGCTTTTAATTCCCTTAATGTGGAGAATTTTAGCTTTGGAAACAAAGAACTATTGACTGATTTCTACCGCATCGTAAGGAGACAGCTCCATCTGAGGAACATCACTCACCAAGTTGTATCCAGCATTTCTAGGTGTTCCTTCTGTGGCAAGTTATTTTGGCAAATCAGTCTTTGGAAAAGATCATGACCATTCATCTGATAATGGATTCCATGCAGAGGTTACCTCAGCTTTGTGTCAGCTTTAGCTCTCCTGTCAGGAAGCCAGCCTGCTTGGAGCTAGTAGTCCATGAACCTGCAAGGTGCTAGTGGGAGCATTCCTGCCCAGTAGCACAACTGTGTCCTTTTCAAATGGGTTCCAAACAGCCCTTGTTACTACAACAAGCCAGTTACCAGATCCAAAGGTTCCACTGTTTTCTCCTCCTCTTCCTCGTTCTTCTTTTTGTGGCTGTTGGACTTGGTGTGAATGGAGGCAGTTTCTCCCTGCCTGTGATCTTCTGTTAGAGCCTCCTGACTTTGTGTTTTGCGGCTTTTACCAAGACGACTTCAGATCCTCTGAATGTAAGTCGATTATTGTCTTTTGACTTTTATAAGGCAAAAATCAGAGTCTCAACTGAACTGCCAAACTGAAAAATGCAAGGAGAAGAGTAGGAAGGGGTTAAAAAATAGCAATATCAATAGCATGTGTATTTCTGTACAACTTATCAGCTATGTGCTCTCAAAGCAGTTTAAAATGTGTTAGCTAAATGCTCCCAACAAGCTGGGTACTCATTTTACCGACCTGTGGAAGGTTCAAAGGCTGCGAAAATGTGGAGCCCTGCAGGATCGAACTCATAACTTTGTGGCTGCAGCATAGGCATTTAACCATTGCATCACCAGGGTTTCTACAGAGGGAGAGCACAAAAGAATCTTTATAACTGTCAAAACATAAACAAGGGAATGGTGATACTAGAATTTAAATCATTATCATCACCAATTAAATTTGAAGTACTTGAGAAATGAAGGTAGCTATGTTCTATTTTCCTAAATGAGAGCCATCTAATTTGATTTTTGTTTTGAAAATTGTAAATCCTCTGGTGGTTGGGACAAGGTTAAATAGATGCTTGATAGTGTCTTGCTCCTAAATCAAAACAAAAAAAGTTAGCTTCAACATTTCTAGCGCTTTACTCTAACCCAATTAATTCAAATGATTTATGCTTGGAAAGACTGGAGACCAATGCTCTTCAAATGGCTTCATGTTACGGTAAGCCATCCTAGATGGAAATCACTCAAACTGGGTGAAGTGGTTAATTATTTTTTTCCTTGTCATTTGTAATTTTAATGATTTACCCTTTTGGAAGTTTATTACTTTTCATCCAAGTCAAATTGGGATGGGGTCCACAAGACAAGAGGTTAAGCCCCCCTACCTTGAAGCCTGCTTTGTCCTGGTAGTCCATAAACCTGCAGAGGGATGACGGGAGCTCTTATTGACTAGCAGCCCATCTGTGTCCTTTTGAAATGGGTTCCGAACAATCCTTGTTGCCAGAACAAGCCCAATGGCCAGAGCCAAAGGTTCTGCTTCCTCTTTCTTCTCCGTCTCTCTCTCTCTTGTCTCTCACTATCTCAGTGTGGGAGAAAGTTCCTCTTTGAGTAGGAATTCCCTTCTTTTCTCTCTCCTTCTGTCCCTTTGCTGAACTTCATTTCTTTGCTGTTTGAGACTTTCATGTTGCCAGACTCAGGATTGTCCAAAGGGATTTTGTCCCGCTAAAGACAGAATCTCAACTTATCTTTAAGAAACAGTTTAAAAACCAAACACAGAGACAAGGAATGTTTTGCAGATCTCAACAGAGAGAAGAGGATTTGAGTGGCACCAAAAAACAAATGACTTGATGTTCTACAGTGGGACCTTCGTATCTGCTAAGGTTTGATTCCAGGACCCCCCATGATTACCAAAATTTGTGTGTGCTCAAATCCATTATGTAAAATGATGTCATAAAATGATGTTATTTATATAAAATGGCAAAGTCAAAATTTGTTTTTGGATTTTTTTAAAAATTGTTTCAAGCCACCATTGGTTGAATCTGCAGGTACAGAATCTGTTGATATCGGGGGCCAACTGTACTGGCAACGCTCCAGTCCTCTAGGACAGAGACTGTTTTTAGGAACATGTTTTGATTGGATCAGGAATTTCACATTTGAGCTTTCAAAGAACTCTTGGCTCCACTCCCTTTAGATCTGGTGACGGGTGATTACCAATCTGTTCTAGAACATTCTTGCTTGTCACAACTCCTTGCTGCCATCTCTTGGTCTCCCAACCTGGAAACATCTGTTTCCAGCCACATATATGGACAACCCCTATCTTCAGCAGGGAAGATGGATGAAAACAGTTGGCTCAGCTTCTCTGCAATGTTAATTTCCTTCAGCACTCCTGCCATACCTGTAGGACCTATCCTACGTTAGAAACTAAGCTTAAACTAATACATACACCACCATGATGTGTGGCTTAAGCCTGTCTTTCACTAGATCACAGGGCTTCCAACTCTGGGCAATGTCTACGGGGTCAGGCCGAGTCAAGGAGCAAACAGAAGTAAATAATAATTGTTGTTTTTTTTTGATATGCAGTCAAACACATGTATGCAACACACTCACACAGAGTGCTCAAAGTCAGGGGTTCTTATAGGGGAATTTTGGCTGCAGACTAGTCTGTTCCTGGGGATAACAATGAGTTTCGGGCTGGAGACAAAGCCTCCGAAAGGTCAGTATTTTACATGATTGCGTTAAGACCGAATTGTTAATAGAGTAGTCAGTATGCAAACGCGAAGTGCTTGACAGTTGAGTATTCGGCTCGTCAAGCTGCCTGCTCAGGTCACGGGAGTCCTTTGTATGGGGCGTGGATACATAAGTGGTCCGTCCCTTGAGGTCTCCCAAAAGCGACAGTGTTGCTATTTCTGATCTGCCTGTATTTGTTTGGAATATTTCAGCGATTTGCGGCTGTCCCTGTATGCGTGCTTATCTCGGGGCCTCGAAAGCACATGGAGAGGAATAGGTAAAGAAGGCCAAATTCTTGATATCAAATGATATCTAATATCCCACATGTCCAGGCTAGAAACTCCGGTAACAAGCTGATCTGTGTTTGAGAAGACATCCTTGAGTGGGTGTTTTTTTTACAGACTTCTGGGGTTGTGTGTGTTTGTCTGTTTGTTCCGGCCGCATCCTCTCCCAGAGCACACGATCCAACTGACTCCCAGAGGGAGGAGCTAGCAGCCATTAGCTCCAACTGACCCTCTGACTAGCTCGGGGGAGGGGCCAGCAGCTCTCTTTATATTTGCTCCCCGTAGCCTCCAAACTCATTTCCAGAGGAGACCATGGAAGGTGAGCAGGGCCTGAGAAGACATCCTTGACTGAGTGTTTTTTAGAGGCTTCTGGGCTGTGTTTGTTAGTCTGTCTGCTCTGTCCGTGTCCTCTCCTGAGCAGCCTGTCAAGGATGTTTCCTCAGACAGAGCTCACCTTCCCTTCTGTCCTCTGGAGATGAGCTTGATGGCCACAGGAGGAGACAGAAAGAGCTGCTACCTCCTCCCTCTGGTTAGTCAGTGAGACTGTGTGCTCAGGGAGAGCACCTGGCCAGAGCAAACAGACCAACAAACACAGCCCTGAAAGCCTATAAAAAAACACCCGGATAACACCTGCATTTTTCTTCCACCCCTCTGTGTCTTTCTGTGGTCTCTGCCCTAAGCCTTTGGCCTCCTTTTCACTCACAGATGTCACTTCCTGTGATGAACCTGAGGGGAGGGGGGCTTGGCCACAGAGCCTCCTTAGCAACTGAGAGGGTTTAAACGGATTGGCGGTTGAAATAGAACCTTGGATAGTCCAGGGGAGGGGCTGGGGGAGGGAGAGGCCGGATGGGGTTTAACTGACTGGGGAGAGGAAAAAGAGAAGGAATTCAGGAGTCTAGAGTCTGGGGGATGTTTGAATGCTGAAGAGCTCTGTGTTAGAGAGAGCTGGGAAATCAGGTGTACGAGAGATAGGCAATGAATTAAGCAGAGAGAGAGAGAGAGAGAGAGGGAGGAAGGGCATGCTGTTTCATAAACATTTAGATACAAAGCAAATTTAAGTAACAGTTTTACAATAAACGTTTGACTTTCTGTTTTCCTTATAACAGTCTCATAGAGGCCCTTTTCACACGCAGTATCTTTTGCGAGAGGGCCCCTTGAGTGGCGGTCTGTACGACGCACTCCCAATTATGCGACGCTCATGAGCCTAATGCTAACCGCGCACGCACCTTTTCATTTTCGGCTTCAAGCCGAAAATGTTGCGCGGTCGTGCAAGGCTCCTGGGGACCCGCGCGCACTTACCTGTCCTGCAGTACATTGTCCCAGGTGCGCCAGGCGCGCTTCCTCCCCCAGCGCAGCATACAGCTCCCAGGCTGCACTGTGGAAGGAAGGGTCGGGACGGTTGCACGACTAGGAAGCCAGTTGTGGGACGAATGGGCAGCGAAGAAGTGCCTCGCACAAGAACCTGCTTGTGTGAATGGCACCCCCCACCTCTGCGATAGGGTAATGTGCAGAAAAGGTCAATGTCTTATTCTGCATCCTGGAGTATACACGCTACCAATAGTATCATCTTTACCATAGTTCCAATGGTACCACCGTCTTTGAAAAGATAAATCGCTGCTGGTCCTTATATCTGGAGAAGGGCAGATTTAAGGAAAGCAGTAAAGGGAGATAACCGTGGAAGCCAAGGAGGGACAAGAGCGAGGAAGGGACTGTGTTCTCAGAGAGGGAGAACTGAGCCAGACCTGTCTGTCCTGGCCCTGGCTTGATGCAGAGATCTCCCTGTGTGGGAGACAATAATGTGGGTTGTGGCTCCAAGAGGTGTCAGGCTGGGCAGGCCTTGAGTGTGAGGCTTGGGTGCCTTTCGCACTCGCAGTTTCCACACTTCCCCTTCTCTCAAGAAATCAGTCGGCCTCTTTGTTTTCCTGTCTCTGGAAGGCGCATCCATGAGGATGCTAGCTGACACCCACATAGCTTTTAGGGGCTCTTGTAACTGAATTTAGGTCAACTTCTTTTGTCTATCTCCTTTTCTATCTGAAGAAGGATTTCCTGAGTGAATTACATAGGTTTTTCTCTTTCTGCCCTACAAGACAATTCAGAGTCCTTTCTCCTGTCTCTACCACAAGCTCCTGGCAAAAGCCCCAGTGCACTCTGCTTCATATAGATTACCAAATATTCCTACAGAAGATTACCAAATATGGCTAAAGAAACTTCACTAATTAAACATAGCCTTTGGATTTCACCAAATTTGGATTTGAGCAAATTTGAAGAACCAGACTGAAATCAATTCAGCTTTGTGGTGAGAGCGCTAGATATCACTTGATATCAAATAATTTGGCCTTTATTTGATCTTTCTCTGCCACCCTACTCCACGTGTTTGCAAGGGCCACCAGACAAGCCCGTAAACAGGCGCAGCCATTAATGGTTGTACATTCCAAACCACATCTAGGCAAGCAACTTAATGCCTCTCCATCGCTTGAGGGACTAGTCCTTCTTGCAAACCAGCCTTGCTCAGCGCGTCTTTATAAAGATGCCCGACCGAGAGCCAAGCCATTCCTTTATGTTGGGCCATTTGCATATTGGCCATACTATTGTCATCAAGTGCTAAGCTCTTCATGTAAACTTGACCTTTTCCAACGCCTTTGTCCAGCTACAAATTTCCTTTATTCTCACCGAGCATGGCATGACCTGTAGGTAAAATCCACCCCATAAAAGGTCCCCGAATCCAAACCCTCCTCGGAACACTCCAGACTGCTATCCTGCCTTGCTGTCGGTTTGTCCAGTGAGTCGCCCCCTCAGCGAACGGCGCTAGCTTTTTTCCCCCCAAACCTCCTTTCCCCCCGGACTATGAGACCAGGCGTTGTATTCCCCATTCCCCCCAAACTCTCCATTTCCATTTCTCAGTTAGTCATATATGTCGTGTCTTTGGTGTTGTTTGTTCTAATTAAACATTATTTGTCACTTTAGAACTTGTCTAGCCGCTCTCTGACCCAATGCTGTATACATCGGGTAAAAGATCCTAGCAAAAGTTGCCCTGCCTCTCATTAGCTTGAGAGAGTGCTCGAGCTAATTTCCCCCTTCTTGTGTTTTTATTTGGTGTTTTGGGGCCCCCCCCTCCCGGGACCCCCAACATACAGGGTAACAGGGGTGGAGCCATGCAGGCACCCCCGGGTACCCCCAGTTTGAGAAGGAGTCGCGAACCTTCTCAATTCGGGTGGTGCTGACCTAGGAAACGGTCAGTTGAGCTGTTTTAGAAGGTTTTAGGAAGTTTGATGTGTTTTGTGTCTGTGTGTGAGAAAGCTCTATTGGGTAGAACTGCCCCCCTCGTCATGTCTTGCCCTGGGAATACCTCCCCATCTTGGGTCTATCATGGGCTGGGATTCTACGGTTTTAGGCCTAGGATGTGAGGAAAAGTCTACACGCATTCAAATTTAGCAGCAAGGCACACAAAAAGCACTTTAGGGAAGGAGCACCAAGGTTGCTGTTCCTTCCATGTGCTTTCCCTTGCCCCCTTGAGTTTTGGTTTTGGCTTAGTTTTGGGAAAGTTGGGGTGAGGCCCGGCTTCTAGTTTTGTTGGAAAATCCCTTTTGGCTAGCCGATAGATTGGGTGGTGAGTCCCGACCTGTCTTGGGGTTTGGGGTTTAACCTGTGGTGTAGGAAGGGCCCCTACCCAGAAAACCAGTTACGGCGGTTTGGTTTTGGTCCCTTGTCCCTTTCCCCCGCTGTCCCCCAAGGGTGCTGTAAGTTCCTTTGTGTTGTTACCCCCCTTGAGGCAGGTGAGTACTCCGTAGGTGTCCTCTGGGTCTAGGTGACCTCCCTATCCGCCAACCGTTTCCTCATCCTCTTGTCCCCTGTGCCGGCGATGTGTAAAACTGGGCCTGGTGTATCAGGGTGACTTTATTTGAGCAGGCTGGAGATTGGTTCCAGCCCTTTTCCCCTAACGTAGTTCCAGAGAGTTCATTTCCCGATTAAGGGGTCTAGGTATTTCCCCGTCACTCCAGTTCCTGGTCCTGCAGTTTGTGTTTGTGTTAATTGTGTTTGTTGGGTATAGATATGGAAAGGAGAGCCCCAGTACAGTGAAGGACCTCATGTGTGAGGAAGAGGTCAATGGTAAATTGGAAAAAATGGTTTTTAAGTAAAGGAAAATCCCCCGGGAAAAGACTCTGTCTTCCAGATGGCAGATCCCTTTACTTCCCCCAGAGAAGCTTACTCCCTGGTGTGTAAGTCCAGGAACCCGTCGGACCAGCGAAGGACACGCTGGCCATTTGGGGGACTTTGGCTTGTGGCCAGAGACACTAGCTGCGCCCTAGTTGAGACCCAGAGTAGGCTAGCAGCAGTGGAAAAAACCCGGCTTCAAGCAGAAATTGGGGATTGGGGGGTGGATAAGGTAACTTTTGCGTCCGTCGCGCAAGCCTCTGCACAGAAATTGAGTGACCTTACTTTGGTAGCCCAGACTTGGGAAGAGAAAGCCACACCTTAGAGGCTGAGCTGGATCATGCCTGAACTGCGGCCAAATTCAAGGTTGGGCAGGTTAAGGAACAACACAAGGTGTTGTCACGCGGCCTGCCTTAAGCAAATTGCCGCATTTAAGAGCCAGCTCCAAACTTGTAAAGCCCTGATTGGCCGTGTGCCCTGAGCTGCTCCCCTCTTTTCCCCAGGATTTGTCCAGGGAGCCCCTGCTGGAGGAAGCTCTGGCCTGCCCTCCCGTTAATCCGGACAGGAGTGAACAAAAGGCCCAGCCCACCCAGTTGAGACGTGGTCCATGACCTGCAGGACCGTCCCCAACGGAGAAAGTAGCTCTGAGAGAGCAGAAACGGAGACACAGGTCACAGAGACTGGGGTCCTTGGTGTGCCACCGGGGCAAAAGCCATTGCCGATAAATTTGGGGCCCCCAACCGGTCACCGGTATCATGTGGTTGAACACAGTGATACATTCTCACCTACAGCCAATGACCAGGACCTGACCCAATTGGCTCGCCTTTGCATGCCCCCTTCTGAGCTCCCTACCCTGGAATCAGCTGTGGCAGCTCGCAGCCTGGTTAGTCTCGAGGGCATGACTGGATGAAGGAGGTGTGAAGACCCTTTTGGCCCGGCAGAGCGAAAGCGTGCTTTATGTCAGGGAACAGGGTCCTGGGAAAACCCTAGGCTTATGTGGCGGGAAGCAGCTGCTGGAAATTCTTGCAAAACCCCCCTGACCGCCCGCGGGTACAGCTTCGATACCGTGGAGTTCAAGACTCTGTTGTATGGAGGCTTCAACCACGAAACGAAGATGGCCCTAGGTCTGGTGGATCCAGCCACGACACCAGGGGAGGAATTTGGGAACAACCTCAGCAGGGTCGCTGACCTGTTGCGTGAGGCTGGCTCCTTCAGGCCCCCCATCAAGGCCCAGAGAAGAGACGTAGGGAATTTGGAACCATAGTGGAAGTCACATACTCCAATTATGGGCCCCATTCCCAGCACAGGAAGTCTGCCCCAAAATTCCATTTCACGAGGGGGCCGTGGCAAGCGCACCGACAGGACAGGCAGTTGCAGGGAAGAGACACCCGCAGCCAGGCAGGCAAGGCAAGGAGTCCCCCACAGAAACCCACTGCCCCCAAACAGCCCTCTGAGTCCGGCCCTTCCCGCAGACGTCGGGTGCGTTGATCCCACGACCCAGGCGTACTCGTCGGAAAGAGCCAAAATTTGGGGCATGCTTCGCATGGTCGGGCTCGACCTGCACATGTTTGATAAGTGGCCTATGGAAGAACTTTTGGAGGCCCTAGAGAAACAGGTTTTGGCAGACAGTAAACAGTCGGTCCAGGCCGTGACGAACGGCCCCCCCCCGGCTGGATACTATCTGACCTTTAAACTTGCAGCAGGATTAGGTATGCCCTTCCAAAAAGTTTCCCTGCAGTGGTGTGGCTAAGCTCAGCCGCGCAGGGGGCGGAAACTTCAGGTGAAGGCAGGCACCGAGACCAAGGGTAAAATCCTGCCACCCTTTTAGCGGACCCTGGTGCTGCACTACAGGTGCTGCACCCCAAATCGGTTAGTCGCTGTGAACCTACCCCGGGGGGGGGGGTGTCTCCATGCGCTAACCTGGAAGGACATTCCTCGGTCCTAGAGGTGTTTTGCTGTGGGTTTTTGGTTTTGGGGCAACCATGGTGAAAGCGATGGCCTCTTGGGCATCATTCTCCTGCGGAACCATGAGTCCACTGCCTGCAGCAAAAACATACTCTATGGCCGTTAGTTCAGGGACACAAGGTAGTTCCGGCTGCGCACTGCGGTGCCACCCTTACGGTCCCCACACAGTCCCGTCAGTCCTGGGACAGATTGTGTGCCCGTACACGGAGACGATTGTGGCTATGGTCAGCCCCTCCGTTTGGGTGTTTTGTTGCCGCTTTGCTTTAAGGGCCCTGGCAGCACTGTGATTGTGACTTTGGTAATGGTAAGGGGCCCTGGATGGTTTATGGCTCACTCTCAGTCACTGTCCTACCTGACAAGGATGTTGATTGGAGGTCTGGGGGCCCTTCCCCAGACCTCTACACTGGATTGTGTAAAAGAGTCCCAACCCAGGAGCCAGCGTTGCTGCTCCTGCAGGCAATGCAAGTGTGGATGCTTTTGCAGGCAGTCTTGGAGATCCCAACGAAGGATTGGAAGGGGAAACTCCCAGACTGGGAAACCCTTTTGATAGCTCGTCTAGCACAGACTGGGCATTGCCTCCCTTCATGGGTTGGCAACCCCCTTGAAGAGATGGCATTTTGACCTTCTCTCCCCTTTCCCCTTGAGATAGCCCCCCCGTAGTTTGAAATGGAGTATAACGGAGACCCCATCTGTGTGTTCCCTACAGGGAGACGGAATGGGCCCGTTCTATGGATTGCTGTGCTTTTTTTTTGTCTGGATGCGTCTTTGGAATAGGAGTTCCCCCAGTGTTCAGTTACATTCACACAGACTGGCAGTACAATGTGCAGGCGGTATGCCTACCCCGAGACAGAAGCCATGCTACGAAACCCGATTTTTATCCCGGTATCAGAAGTGTCCCATTTCAGTTATTCACACACCCAAGAGTGTATTCTAACGACTGGCTTGGCGCAGGCCAAATAGGGCCGTTGCCAACCACAACATGACCTTGTATGTGGACATGGCCACTGATGCTGCCCCACAACCGTAACGGTAATCCAGAGTAATATCCAACAGGAAGCACTGGTCACAGTCACCTTTGACATGGATGAGTGCCCCCCTAAGTGGGTTTGGGAAACCTTCATGTTTAAGTGCCAGAACATCACCCAGACCCGACAGGTTGCACATTCACATGCAGAAAGAAATGGTGTCCTGACTCTCCTTTTCAAGGTCTACTCCTTCAGGAAAGGGCCCGGACGTATGTAGGTAATTCTGTGGTCCGCAAAGACATAGAAATAGCAGCCTATTCTAATGTCCAGCCCATGATTACGACGAGGGTGCTTAATTTTACTGTTGTAAACTTTTCAAGGTGCTCCCAACCTGTGCAGCATTTTTAAAAACCTTTTGGACTCAATGGGAACTTTGGGGAGAAGCGGAGTTTTTCTACCCACATACTCGCTCTAAGTGAGTTTTTTGGGAAATGATTGGGAGGTATTGGAACTCAGCACCATTCTCAATACCATTAAGGGGGAAAATTTTTGGCCCAATAAGCTAGGTGTGATTGGCCCCAAAGACTAAAGATATAGGTATATCTTCTGAGCAGGTCAAACCCAAATTTTGGCAAAGGGAATGGACTTGATTAGCCAACTGCTACCGCAATGGGTTGGCACTGAGCGTGACATAGTAGCCGCCCCGGCCGTGTCTTGCAGAACACGACGCACGATCTGTCAGTTGCCATACACTGCACGCAACTGCAGAGCAACGTGATCACCTTTGCCACTCAGGTGATCCAGGCCAGCCTCATGGGCTTAATACACCATGAGATCCTGAGCTGATTAAGAGAGCGATACCCAGAATCGCTGGAAAACTCCCCCGCTTTGGCGAAAAAAAGGGCCCCCTGGCTAGCCTAACTCTCATGGTGGAAGTTGCCCACGAAAGGATTCTGGATCCTGTAATTGTACATCCAGTATCCCACCTAGGACTCCCTCCATAGCCGTCAACGTCACTTTGATACCCCAACCACTATACCATTGGCCAATAGTATCCACTTCTTTGATCTGTCTGGTTGTTTGTTCCACCAACGTTGGGTGCAATGTTTCCCTAATATTGACAGCTTCAGTCACAACAACAGTTCTGATTATGTTTTGGTACCTGAAAATTTATGCAATGGCCCAGATAACCCGTGAATGCTTTTGCTTGAGAACCCCTTGTGAGAGTGTGACTTTAAAACCTAATGGTACCCCTGTTTGGATTGACCGTAACACCAGCAATCCATGCTTTTGTGGCCAGCGTGTCCAGGACTGTGTTGACAGAGACTTTCATATTCAGCAAGACAAACGTGATTATGTTTTGGAAATTGAGTATGCACCCAGCCAATTCGAACTAGTGGATTCCCTCTTAAAAAGAGACCCAGCATCTTTATGGCTCCGGAATTAACCAATTAACAGATAAGGTAAGGGGGGTTTCACACTCCCTCCGACGTGTTGCTGTAAACTTACCATTCCGCCGCGAAGGCTGTAAAAACCTCTGTGGAACTTGAAGCAGCTCAAATTGTGGTGGGACATTTTTAACTGGTCATCCTCCGGACAGACAATTGCTAGATATGCCATGCATCCCCAAATACTGATCATCTTCCAAGTCATACTAGTCATATGTTTAATTATCCTGGCTCTGTGGGCCAAGAAACAGATCTTTCAGCTTAAAGTGGCCGATTCCTAACCCCAAAGCGCATCTTGTAATATTTGTAAATAGGATAGTGTAAGTGTAACATTTTGTGTTTCCTGTTCTGTTTGGCTGTTAAAAGCCTATCCGAGGGCAACCAATCTTCAGGTTTGCCTTTTGGGAAACCAGCTTGTGTTTCTGAGGAGTGGAGTTGCTCGTTGGATTCTGCATCCACCCACCGATCCAGGCTGCCCGAGACCCTGTAGTTAATCATCAGGTCTGGAGCTCCGGCTTTGGGCCTGAGAGAGGAGAAGGGGGTGAAAGTGCAGGCCCATGTTATGAGTACCAGAATGCGAGTGGCACCACATACCGGAGGGGCCCTTTGCAGATGGGAAAATACATTGACTCCGCAGGACCGACTGGATGCATGCGGAGCCCAAACCAGCAGCCCCACTGCCTTGACTAATGGCCTCCCTCCGGCCGATAAACCCTATACTCAGTCGCTATTTATATCCCCACCAGCCACAACTCTTTTGGTTATGGCGAGGAAAAATTTCGCAATTTGAACTCAGCTCCCGTCAGGCTCCATGCCACCTATTTGCATTTGTTTACTGTATTGGATGGAATCTGTGTCAGTCTTCCTTCTACAAGCCATAGGTGATGGTTCCAGTAAAGCCGAGACCACTCCTAATTCTCCCCCACCCCCGGGTGCCATGGGGTGTGTGTGTGTGAAAGTCCACCATTCCAGTTGAGGGACCAGCCCGAGATGACTTCTTGTTCCCGTTGCAGCAGTTGGGGATCCAGATCCCGCTGTTCCCAACGGGCTTTCAAACTGCTTGCCTTTTCTGATGGACTACGAGTTCCCTGCCGCTTGGACTATCGCACTTGCCACTCCTGCAAGCCCCATTCTGCAAAGAGCTAGTGTGCCCTGGCTAGCTTGACTACGGATTTGGATATTTTGCCCACGTTCCAGCCTAACTTGGACTTAATTTGCTGTTTCTTCCAGTCACCAAATTTTCCTGTACCTGATGGGGGGGGGGGCAGAGACTTTTGCGGCATCCCACCTCCCCCCGGGCCACGAAATTTTGTTCCAGTACCCATATGGAACTGTTTGCCATTTTGGATTATTCCCAGTGGCCATTCTCCACCAACTACTACTTTTTGCCCGCTTTCCACCAGATTCACAGTATTTCATTGCTATTTCATTTATTGCATTGCCGTTTTCCTTCTCTCCATTGGTGGGAGGACTTCTTGGTTATTGCTTACCATTTACTGCTATTGCTACTGTTAATTTGCTTTTTCCATTTAGCCATTGTTAATTTTATGTTTTCTGTATGTTTGAAGTTAGGTTTCGGATGTTGTTAGTTAGGGACTGTTCTTACGAGTTAGTTGTGATGCAAACCCATTTAACCCTGGAGTGATACAACCACGGACCAGTAGACCTTATTGGCTCTAAATTTGATTTTAAATGTTTAATTGGAAAAATGATCAATTGTCCCATATTTCCCATTTTTTGGGGGGGGGATTGTTTCTACGGTTATGCTATGTCTGGTGATAGCACTAGATATCGCTTGATATCAAATAATTTCCTTTAGTTGACCTTTCTCTGCCACCCTACTCCACATGTTTGCAACGGGACAAGCCGTAAACTGGTGGGGCCCTTAATGGTTGTACATTCCAAACCTTATTTAGGCAAGCACCTTAATGTCTCTCCATCGCTTGAGGGACTACTCCTTCTTGCAAACCAGCCTCGCTCAGCGCGTCTTTACAAAGACGCCCCGCCGAGCGCCGAGCCATTCCTTTATGTTGGGCCATTTGCATACTGGCCATACTATTGTCATCAAGCGTAAGCTCATCATGTAAACTTGACCTTTTCCAACGCCTTAGTCCAGCTACAAATTTCCTTTGTTCTCACTGAGCATGGCATGGCCTGTAGGTAAAATCCACCCCATAAAAGGTCCCTGAATCCAAACCCTCCTTGGAACCCAATGCTATCCTGCATTGCTGTTCAATTGTCCAGCAATTGCCCCCTCAGCGAACCGCGTTAGCTTTCTTCCCCTCAACCTCCTCTTCTCTCCCGGGCTCAAGACCAGGTTCATTACCCATTTCCCCAAAAATCTCCATTTCCATTTCTCAGTTAGTTAATATATGTCGTGTCTTTGGTGTTGTTTTCTCTCAATAAAACATTATTTGTTGCTTTAGAACTTGTCTAGCGGCTTCTACCCCCAATTATACAAAGGGGAAAAAATCCTAGCTAAAGTTGCCCTGCCTCTCGTTTGCTTGAGAGAGTGCTCAAGTCTAATTTCCCCCATCTTGTGTTTTATTTGGTGATTTGGGACCCCTCCTGGGACTGCCAACATACAGGGTAAAAGGCCCACCCCACCTCGCCCCCACATAACAGGATCTCAGTTGATCGTGTAATTCCCGCAACCTATCAGTACATTTGTGGTCAAATATTAAAAAGTAGTTGATTGTCTGCTTCCTTTTGCTCACCTCAAAGAATACAAATGGGAAAAGAGAGGGGGAGAGGAAGTATGAGAATGAGAAATAGACAGACAAGAAAGAACAGAAATCTTAGGAACATAAGTGAGCCCGGAGGGGGGTGGAAGAAACAAGGAACCCAGAGTGGTAGGGGAACCTAGAAGGGTGGGAGGAGGAATGGGCAATGGGGGGGAAACAGAATAGGTGGGTGGGTGGCTGTGTTTGAAAAGAGGGTGAATGTGAGTCAGATTAGGCAACAGGTCAAACAGGAATCCCCCTGCACGACCTTCTATGTTCCCACTCTGGGGAAAAGAGAGTGACACTGTAAAGAAGCATCTTCAAGCCCAATACCAGCAAAGCAACTCAGAAGGATTCTATGGTTGATGGTACTGAAAGCTGCTGAGATGTCTAGCAAAACATACCCGTCAAGTTCCTAGCAAGATCATCCACTAAGGAAATCAAATCCACCTGTCCCATCACCAGGCCTGAACCAGATGAAATGGATCCAGGGGATTTGTGGGGGGTGGAACTGTCTGTATTCACTATCTCCGATCACAAACCTCAGGGTGGGCTAAGACTCCTGCCAAATACAGGTCACCCTCTGGAGTCCCTCTGCCTCCTTGGCTCCATGGCTTCTGCACTGGGTTTCTTTTTTTGCACCTCTGTGCCCAAGGGAGCCCACAAAACTTGCTGCAGTTGAATTCCTTCTCTGACAGCTCTGGGCACCATCATGTTGTAGCCCGGCCCTCTTGGAATGGTTTCCACATAGACGACTCCCCATTCCACTTCATTAACTTGTGGAAGGCCAATGGGAGCCCCCCCACACAACCCACCTGGGTTCTTTTGCAGTGTGTTCTAAACAGCCCCTGTTGCCACGACAAGCTGGTTGGCCAGGGCTGAAGGTTCCACTGCCTCCTCTGTAGAGTTGGAGCTGCTGGGGTGGAAGTGGTTTCTTTCTGCTCTTCTTCCTGACCTGAAGTAATTGGTGTTTGAGGCTTTCCCATCACCTGACTCTGGATCATCAGAATTTAAGTGGATTTTCTAGTTTTGCAGAAAATCAGATCTCAAGGTAGCTTTTCCAACCAAATTAAAAACAACAGCAGGAAGAAAACAGGTGAAATGGCTTGCAGGTTTAAACAGTGGGAATTTAAATCACAGTAAGAAATATTGAAAGGGGAAAATGCTGGAATATGTATTTTCATCTTGCTGATATTTTTTGCCTGGGTCTATTCTTTCATTAGCTTTAACTCCCCCCACCACAAGTCCCCCCACGTTATGGGTGTCTTTGTTTTGGAACTCAAATTTGGGCTCTTTCCAAAATGACTTTATATTGGGAAAATTCCAGAACCATGCACAAGAAGACTAATTTCTTTCTCCTGAGAGGAGCTGGGCTGCTGGCTTTCCTATTGGTGGGGTAGTGAATCTGCTTTGGGTTTCAGTGTTAACTTCAAAGAAACTGTCCCAGCTGCCAACTCCTACTGCCTGGCAGGTAAGTGCCTTTTCCAAAAACGGGGGGGTTCCTCAACTCCCCCTCCTTAGCCCTCCTCTGGGTTCCACTCCTTCCCTCAAATTCTTAAATTTGCTTTGAAAATTTGATAAAGAAAGAGCTGGTCTTCAATCAACAGCTCTAGTGTTGATTTGACCTTAATAAATTAAATGATCTCTTCAATCCACTGTCTGAGATCTGTAATCAATGTTACAAAATCCAAACAGAGGAAAGCCTTTACAGCTCCACAGTTTTATCTATGAACCCTTAGTTGAAGTCCATAATCATCAGAAACACCCAGTCTCCTGCATGGCTTTTTCCTGGAACCTAAACACAGTATTATCAAAATATCATGGTCTGTCAATTGGTCTGTCAATTGGGTATGCTTAAAAAAAAAAGAGGAATAAATTCCTTATGATTCTGGAAGAACAGCCTGTTTTGCTTTTTTAAGGCTGCAGTTTTAAGGAGATACCTTTGTGAAAATAAAGAGCTGATTTTTTTTCAATTACCTGGGGTAGAGAAAGCACTAGAAATGTCCCCGGACTTATGTTTGGAAAAACTGGAGCCCAATCCTCTTCGAATGGGTTCATGTTACAGTAACCATCCTAGTTGGAAATCACTCCAACTGGGCTAAGCGGTTAATATTTTTTTTTCCCCATTATTTGTAATTTTAATGATTTACTCTTTGGAAAGTTTATTACTGTTCAGTCAAGTCAACTTGGGGTTGGGTCCGTAAGACAAATAGTTAAGCCCCCTTACCTGGAAGCCTGCTTTGTCCTCGGGTATTCACCTGCAAAGGGATGGCAGGAGCTCTTCTTCCCTAGCAACCCACCTGTGTCCTTTTGAAAGGGTTCCAAAAATTTTGTTGCCATAACAAGCCCAATGGCCAGAGCCCAAGGTTCTGCTTCCCTTCTTCTCGAGGCCACCGCCGCCGCAGAGGATACCGGCAGACTGGCCCACAGCCTCGGACGGCCGTTCCGGCCCGGTTCCCGCCTCCACCGCCGAGAACGAGGCTGGGGAGGCCTCCGCCACTGCGGGAGGCTGCCGGGCCTTGCCTGCCTGCTGCCGCTGAGAACGAGGCCGGGGAGGCCTCCGCCACGACGAGGGGCCGCCCTAACCTCGTCTGCCCTGCTGCTGCCGTGGGACCTACCGGGGAGGACGCCGGAGCCGCCGGCACCGGGGGAGACCGACCAGGCGTGCGCCTGGGGTGCCACTCTGGACCACCGCCTACCTGCAGCCCCGATCCGGAGGAGCCCGTCGGCCTCCTTCCATGTTCCTGCAGCGGCGGCAAGCCAAAGAGGCTGCCCGCCGCTGCCCGCCAGCTGCTGGAGCATCGGCTACAGGCTGAGGGCTCACAGCTTGCTGAGGACGCACAGCTGTGAGTCTGGCTAAGGGCTCCAGGCTGCGCAGCCGCCCCTGGATTGGTGGGCACAAGTACCTAGCTGCTACTTAAGACCCAGAGGGAGCCAAGTTCAGAACGGAGCAACAACCAACAGCTCTCCGTGAGTTGCCCGTCCGTGCTGCTGAGTTCCTGCCTTGTTCTTGCCTCGTTCCACCTCGTTCCGCCTTGTTCCTGCAGACTCTATAGGAAGCCCTGCCCAGCCAGCTTAACTCTTCGTTCCTGGGTCAGGAAACCCTTTCTTTTTGGATTGCTATCTCGTCTGAAGTAAGGCTTGCTTAAGTTTACTGCTGGACTGCTTTAGTTTCTGTTACACCGCTGGCTGAGGCTTCCGGGGCGCCAGCCTCGGCCCGGCCAGACCGTAGCCTGCCCGGCCCCACCCAGCCTCCGACACTGGCCTTCTAAGGAAAATCCCCTCAGCCAGACATGCTGAGCTCTCTTCTTCTGAACCCATCTCTCCATTTCTCCAGGACAATGAGACCAGGTGTGGTATTATCTATCCTTACGCTCTCCACTTCTCTTTTCTTAATTAGTTAGTATGTGTGTGTTATTTATTTTCTGTTGTTTTTCAATAAAACTGTCATTTTTGGTTATTTTGAAACTTTTGTGTCTATTTCCTGACCTGAAGCCGTAGACATTGGGTTTCAAGATCCTTGCAAAGTTATCCTGCCTCTCGCTAAGCCAAAACAGTGTTCCAGCTAATTTCCCCCAATTTGGTATTTTATTTGGCAATCTGGGCACCTGCCGGGACCCCCAAAACACAGCATAACAGGGTGGTGGAGAATGCGGGCAACCCCGGCACCCCCCAAACTGAGAAGGAATCCAGAACCTTCCTAGAACGGGTGGTACCGATTTAGCAGACGGTCAGTGGTTTTGGTCTTAGCTTGCCGTCAGGCAGGTCAGTGTGTGTGACTCTTGTGTGCGTGTTCTGTTGGGTGGTAGATGTTAACCCTCTTCTTGTCTTCGGAATCACCTCCCCCTCTTGGGTCTGTCGTGATTGGGAACCTAGCGCTAGTGGATAACGTTAGGAACAGTCCACACTCATCCAACACTTTTAGCGGCAAGGCACATACACTGAAGCACTTTAGAAAAGGTGTGGCTCATCTGGTGCCCCTTTCCCTTGAATTTTGGTTTGGTTTTGGAGGAGACATGGGTAGGAATTGCCAAACTCTCCGTTTTGAGGGAAGGAATCCCTGGTGGTAGATATTGTGGGTAGGAATCCCATTTGGCCGGCCAACTAAGATTTGGGTAGGAATCCCTGCTTAGTCTTGTGTGGGCTGCTGGGTTTAGCCCGTGGTGTAGGAAGGTACCCCTCACCCAGAAAACCAGTCAGGGATGGTTAGGTTTGGCTTCTTGCCGCTCTTTGGCCGTTGCTTGGCCAGGCAGACGTTAAGACTCCTCCCCGGAGTTAAGCTCACTCACCCCCTTCTGCAGGCAGGCGAGTACTCCTGCAGAGCCCTTGAGTCAGGAGTGGCCTCCCTATCCCCAACTGTTCCTTCAGCTTTTGTAGCCCCGTTTTGGTTTTTAGCAATGGCTAAGGAGGGCCCCAGTGCACCTTTAGTGAAGGACCTGATGTGTGAGGAGGTCCACAGGAAAGTTGAGAAGTGGTTTCTTCATAAAGGTAAATGCCCCTGGAAAGACACGGTTTTCCAGATGGCAGATCCCTTTGCCACCCTTAGGGAAGGTTAGGCCCTGTTGCGTAAGTCCCAGAATCCGTTCAGTCCAGAGAAGGACTCGCTGGCCGCATGGGGAAAGTGGCTTGCCGCCAGAGACTCTAGCTCCACCTTAGTTGAGACCCGGGCCAAGCTAGCAGCTGTAGAAAAGGAGAACACCCAGCTTCAAGTCGAATCGGAAAGCATGCAGGTCAAATGATTCTTTCCCGCTGTCGCGCAGTCCTCGGCTCAGAAATTAAGTGACCTCACTTTTGTCAACCAGACTTGGGAGGAGAAAGCTCGTGCCTTGGAGGCCGAGCTGGATCAGGCCCCAGCAGCGGCTAGGTACATGGTTGAGCAGGTTTAAGGAACAGCAAGAGGCTGTTAGTCATGCGGCCTGCCATACGCAAATTGCCACATTGGAGAGTCAGCGCCAGACCCATAAGGCCCTCATATCGGCCGATTTGTCCGGAGTTGCTCCCCTCATGTGGCCAAGATATGCCCATGGAACTTGAGCCCCTCCCAAGGAAGCCATTTTCCCCTCCGAGAATGCAGACTATTGGGATCCCCCTAAGGCCCCAGTTCACCCACTCTGAGACACGGTCCATGAAAAAGAGGACTATCCCCATAGGAGAAGGTAGCTCCAAGGGAGCAGTAGGTCAGGAGACTCAGGTCACCGAAACCAGGATCCCTTCACGTGCTTGCGAGGCGAAAATTAGGTCCCTTAATGCAATTGCACACCGGCATTATCTGGCTAAATGCAATAATAACTCTCACCCTATAGCCAACGGCCAGGATCTGATGCAGTTCGCCCATTTGTGTCTGTCCCCTCTGAGCTCCATATCTGGAGTCAGCCGTAGCGGCTCGCCGGCTTGGTCAAGCTCGAGGCACACGTTACTCAATGCAGGAATGAATTGGATACGCCAAGGTCAGAGTGCCAGTGTGCTCTACGTTATGGAGCAACAGGGTCCTCGTGAGAACCCTGAAGCTTACGTGGCGTGGAAGCAGCTGCTGGCCATTCTGGCTCAGAGAAGGTCCCCCTCACAGCTTATGGGTACTGCTTTGACTTGGAGGAGTTTAAACTATGTTATACGGAGGCTTGAACCACAAGCAAAGATGGCCCTAGGCTTGGTGGACCCGGCCACCACAACTTGGAGAAGGTGAATAGGCTCCGCAGGGTCTCTGACCTCTTGTGCAAGGCTACTGCCCTTAGACCCCCATCAAGGCCCAGAGGCATGGCACAGGGAACTGGGAACCCGTATTGGAGGTCACGTACTCCAACTACAGGCCCCATTCCCAACATGGGAAGCCCGCACCGAATTCCGTTCCCAAGGGGAATTGGAGCTCGCGCCCGGCTCCCAGACAGGACAGGCAGTGGCAAGGAAGGGACAACCATAGCCAGGGCAGGTAAGGCAGGGAATCCCCAAACCACACTGCCCCAAACAGCATTCGAATTCCGGTCCGTCCCGCGAGAACATGGTGGGTACAACCCCACGACCCAGGCGTACTCGTCGGACAAGCCAGAATCTGTAATTATTCTGCATGGTCGGGCTTGACCCGTGAGACTATGAGAAGGACCACAGCAGAACTGGTAGGGGTCCTGGAGAAAAGGGCTTTGGAGACGCTAAACAGCCAGTCCAAGCCATTACGAATGGCCCGCCTCCGGCTGGTTACTATCCAACACTAGATTTGGATCAGGATTAGGGATGCCCTCGGTCCAGAAGCTTTCTCTGAGTGCTGGGACCACTCCGAGGTCACGCACAAGGTGAAAACGAAGGGTGAAGGTAGGCACTGAGACCGAGGGGGGAACTCTGCCACCCGGATCGTGGACCCTGGTGTAACAGAGTGTGTTGCACCCTGGTCCGGTTATCGCTGCGAGCTCCGCCTGATAGTGCCCAGTCTTCCAGATACAGTGGGGAGGTCACCACTGGCTGAGCTGGGAAGGTGTTCTTTGGCCCCTGGAGGTGTTTTACTGCCGGTTTCTGTCTTGGGGTAGCTGTGCCGAGAATGACGGTCTCTTGGACATCGTTCTACCACGGAGCCACGTGACAATTGCCTGCGACCGGAGCATGCTCCTATGGCCGCTGATTAGGGACCCAGAGTAGTTTCGGTTGCGCACTGTGGCGCTGCCATTGAGGTCCCCATTACAGTTCTGTGAGTCGTGGGGCAGTCTGCGTTTTCACACGCAGAGGAGATTGTGGCTACTGCCAGCCCCTCTGTCTGGGTTTGCTTTCACCGCCTTTCCTTTAAGGGCCCTGGCGGCACACTGACTGTGGCATTGTTAGTTGTTGGCTGCAGCAAGATAGTGTACAGTCTCCTGAAGACTGCTGTCCTGCCCAGCAAGGCTGTTGTTTTGGAGGTCCGAAAGCTTAACTCCGACCTCCGCCCCAAACTGAGGAAGTGGGTCCCCACTCAGGAACAAATGGCACTGTTCCTGCAGGTGTTGCAAGCATGGCTGTTCTTGCAGGCGATTTGGGGAACCCTCACTAAGGACAGGAAAGGGAAACCCCCAGATGGGAGATTCCCTCCGGATGGCTGGTCTTGGTTGGTAAGTTGCTTGCCTTCATGGGATGGCGACCGGCTTGAAGAGAGGGCAGCCTAGGTCCCCTCTCTCCCCTTCCTTTGTAGATAATCCCTTTACAGTTGTAGGCTTGAAATTAACGGAGCCTCCATCTCTGTGTTCCCCATAGGGAGATGGAATGGGCCCGTTGTGGATCGCAATATTTTTGTTTTTGCCCAGATGCGTTCACTGGATGGGTGTTCCCCAGTGTTCACCTACATCCATACCGACGGGGAGTTCAATGTGCAAGCGGTGTGCACGTGGAACCCCTACCTAGAAACTGAAGCCATGCTACGCAGAGTCAGTACTGTCCCTCTATCAGAAGAGATATCCTTTTTAGCTGTTCACTCACCCCAGAGTGTACACCAACGATTGGCTTGGCACGGGACTAACCATGAGGAGACCAGAACATGACCCTTTGGGTAGACGCGCTGACTGAAGCAGCCCCCACACAGATACTAGTCATTCAGAGCAACCTCCGGCGGGAAGCACTGGTCTCTGTCTCTTCAACTTGGATGAGTGCCATCCCAAATGGGTATGGAAAATGTTCATGTTCACATGCCGAAAACATCACCCCAAGTTCGAACATGCAGCGGGTTCACCTTCAGCAAGAAATGGCATCCCAACTATCCGCTTCAACACCGGAAACCTTCAGGTAAGCAACCAGCTATGTATGTTGGTAGTTCCGTAGTCCATAAGGATATGGACATGGTAGCTTATCCAGATGTAGAACCCAGTCTATGACGATGGTACTTAACTTTACCATCGTCAAAATCTATAAGGTGCTCCCGACCTGCACACCATATTTGAAATTGGCTTGGACTCATTGGGAACATTGGGAGAAACGATGGTTGTCCTTCTCCCACCCACACACTCGCCCTAAGCGAGACGTTATTGGCACTGTGTTAGGAGGTATTGGAACCGGCGGAGCCATTCTGAATATCATCAGAGGAAGTTTTGGCGAACAAATTAGGCGTAATTGGCACTAAAAGTAAAGATATTGGCATATCTTCTGCAGCAGGTCTAACTAATTTGGCTAAAGGCATGGACTTAATTAGTCAACCACTACCACAATGGGTTGGTGTCGAGCGTGACATAGTGTCCGACCTCGGCCGCATTTTAAGGAACACAACGCACGATCTGTCGGTTGTGATCTAATGTATGCAACCGCAAAGCAATGTGATCACCTTTACCGCTCAGGTGATCCAGGTCAACCTTATGGGTTTATTGCACCCTGAGATCCTGAGCCTGTTAAGAGAGCAATACCAGAATCGCTGGAACACCCACTGCTTTAGCGAAAGTGCGGCGTGCCACTTGGTAGAGCCTAACTCTCATGGTGAATCGCACAAAAGGATTCTCAACCCAACATGTCATCCAGTATCCCCACTTTAGGACTGCCACTCTTAGCCGTTAATGCTACTTTGATTCCCCAACCGCTCTATCACTGGTCTAATGGGTCTCATTCTTATGATCTGTCCGGTTGTTTGTTTCACCAGCACTGGATACAATGTTTCGGCAGTATAGACAGCTTCAGCCACGATAACCATTCAGACTACATGTTGGTCCCTGTAAATTCTTCTGCAATGGCCCAAATCACTAGAGAGTGTTTCTGTTTAAGAACTCCTTGTGAGCGTGTAACATAATTCTTAGTGGTGCCTCTGTTTGGATTGACCGCTATGAGGGCAATCCCTGCTTTTGTGGCCAGCATGTCCAGGATTGTTTTAACTGGGATTTTTACATTAGGAAGGGAAAACATGACTATGTTTTAGAAAATCAAATATGCACCCAATGAATCCAAGCTAACCGGATTCCATCTCAACACTGAGATCCCACCGTCTTTATGGCTCCAGAATCTCAGTCAATTGGCCAACCAGGTAAAGGAGGCTTCACACACGCTCTCTGACAAATTGCTGTAAGCGTTGATCATTCCTCTCAGACAGAACTAGAAAAGGAAACTAGAAATTTGTGGTGGGACATTTTTAATTGGTCATCCACCGGACAAGAACATTGCCAAATATGCCATGCACCCTCCGATTGTCTTAATTATTTTTCAAGTAGTGCTTATTATATGTTTGTTTGTCTTGGCTTGCTGGGCCAAGAAACAGATTACCAGCTTGAGCTTGGGAGATACTTTATACCCAAGGTGCATCCATTGAATGTTTGTATATAGTATAGGTAAAATGTAGTGTGTATGTTTTTACTTTTGTGAAATTAGCAAAAAGCCTATCCGGCTGTCTGTGTTACTAGCACGGAGTCCCAGCTTCTTCCGTAGTCGGGAGTTGAGCAGAGTCCTCAGAACCACTGTTTGCACGCTGAATCTGACTGCCCCAGACCCTAGTAGTCCCTTCATCAGGACTGGAGCTAAGCTCCAAGTATACAGCCGGAGAGGGGGAAGGAGGGTCACTCTCATACAGCTTCCTGCAAGCCTGGCAGGATGAGTTTATTTATGGAAGGAGGGTATAGGGAAGAGCTACTTGCTGCCTTTGGGTGTATAGTATCTCTGGCCTGGATGAGAATGAAAGGGTCAAAGAACGGGGGGTCAGGAGTGTTGTGATTTACAGCTAAATATCTTGGGCTGTCCCATCGCCCACCTGGTGATCCAGCTATACGGACAGGAGTTCCGAATTGCCTGTCTTACTTCCACTTTACCGGCATCTCCTGGCCACACTTCTCCTTAGACTCAGTCATCTATATCCTCGCTGGCAGGAAGCTTTCTTGATTATGGTGAGGACCAAAAATCACAATTCACACCTAGTTCCGAGCAGGCTTTAGGCCATAAATTTGCATTAAATATTGTTATTGGTGTTAATTTTTGTCAGTTTTCCTTTCTGCAAATCTACAGGTCAAGGTTCCTGTTGCCAAGGCCAGCCCCGGACTGGCCCCCACCCAGGGCACCGAGGGGGTGTGTGTGGCAAAAAATCCACTATTCAGCCCAGTGTCCAGCCCAACATGACTTCTGCCACTGCACACCATTGTTGGGAGCCCCCTCCAGCCACTCCCCAATGGCCTTTCATCATCTGCTTGCCGTTATCTGGTTGAAGCCCTACTCCAACCACTTCGTCACTTGAGGATCACTGTCCCAGAGCACGAAGCCTGCAGCTGACTCAGCCTCGAACCCACCAGACCTTGGTTACAACCCAGCTTCCATCTGCTCAGCTCCCAGCGAACTCCTTTCCAGTTTGCCCACCTTTGGGGCCCTCATTGGAACTTTTGGACTTTCCGCCAGTCACCGACTCCGTATCCGGGGTGTGTGTGTGCCTGGATATTCGTGTTTGTGAAATGCCTCCCCCAAAAACCAGGAACTGTGCCTCCATTTACCATACTGAACTGTTTTGCTTTGGAACCTTTTACATTGCTGTTTCCAACCGGACTATTGCTTCACGTATGTTAGAATTGTGCCTACTCCTCTGCCAGGCACGACTCCCAAGCCCGCCGTGGCCCCGGACTGGCTCCTTGCCCGCCTTGCCCTAGGAACAACTCCATTGCCCACCATCCACCGACATGTATGTTTTACCATTTATTGACCTTCAATAATTAGGTTCTGCAGCTATTGTATCCACTTATGTTTCATTGCGTACCATTGCTCATACTGTTTCTATTAAATTGCCATTTTGACATTCAGCCATTGTGGCATTCATGTTTGTTTGTAAATAATGTAGTTAGGTATAGGATGTTGTTGAGTTAGGGAGTGTTTGCTGATAGTAGTGTTGTTAACCTTTTATTGCCCATCAAGTAATACGACCCTGGGGAAGTAGTCCCAAAATTCGGGTCCCAAAATTGGTTTTGCTGTTTAATTGGAAAAATGTGTGCTGCCCAACATCACCCATTTTGGGGTGGGACTGTAATCTCGGGTATGGCTTCCCGGGTGGGGGCTGCTACCAGATATCACTTTGAATATAGTTTAATTAGGCCCTAGCTGGACCTGCTCTCAGTTACCTCACTCCACATGTTTGTGAGTTATCGGACAACAAGGACATGAGTGCGGCCGCTAATTGCTTTCACATTCTAATCTCTTTTAAGGCCAGCAACCTAAACTTTGCTCCCCACTTCAGGGAACTTACCACGTGCAACTTCACAATAGCTGTGTGGCTCTCAGCAGAGCCAGCCTGGTTAACAAGTCATTTACATATTGGCTATACTATTGTCATCAAGAGTTAAGCTCATCAGGTTAAATTGGACCTTTCTAAATCCGTTGTCCAGAGCCAAAACTCCTTTGTTCTCACCTGGCTTGCCATAGACGAGAGACAAACTCCCCTATAAAAACCTTTCACTTTCAAATGGTCTTCGAACTACCTTGGATTGCTATCCTGCCTTGCTGCTGGCCTTCTAAGGAAATCCCCTCAGCCAGACATGCTGAGCTCTCTTCTCTGAACCCCATCTCTCCATTTCTCCAGGACAACGAGACCAGGTGTGGTATTGTCTATCCTACGCTCTCCGCTTGTCTCTTTCTTATTAGTTAGTTAGTACGTGTGTGTTATTTATTTTCTGTTGTTTTTGGATCAAACTGCAACTTTGGTTACTTTGAAACTTGTGTGCCTATTCCCTGACCTGAAGCCGTAGACATTGGGTTTAGATCCTTACAAAGTTTCCCTGCCTCTTGCTAGCCAAAGCAGTACTCCAGCTAATTTCCCCCAATTTGGTATTTTATTTGGCAATCTGGGCACACCTACAGGACCCCCCAAAACACAGGGTAACAGGAGGTGGAAAAAGCAAGGAACCCAGAGTGGGAGGGGGAACCTGGAAGGGTGAGAGGAGGAATGGGAAATGGGGAGGAAACAGAATGGGTGGGTGGCTGTGTTTGAAAAGAGGGTGAATGTAAGTATGAGAATGCTTCTCTGACTCCTATTGACCTTCTTTTCAAGGGTTTGATGTTCATGAAAACACCCCGATGACAAAAGCTGAAAGAAAACAGGACTGGGGCAGGGAAACTCCTCCATTTTGTCTTATTCTAGAAGAGGGGGGAACTCCATTCCAATCTATCCAAAGGCCATCTTCCTTATGCACCTCATCTTAATGTCTCTTTTTTTTCAGGAATGTCATGGGTTCTGAACTTGGCAGTCTCTCCCTAGTCTGGGTGTGCATGAGAGAGGCAGCCAAGACAGAATAAAGAGGTGCTATGATCTCCACCTGCTGCCCTTGAGTAAGAAAATCATAAGAGCTGGAAGAGACTAGAAGGGCCATTGAGTCCAATCCCCTGCTACACAGGAATATGCCATCAAAGCATTCCTAAGAGATGGCCATCCAGCTTCTGTTTACAAACCTCCAAAGAAGGCGAGTCAACCACATCACCAAGCAGCACATTCCACTTTCAAACAGCTCGTGCCATCAGGAAATTCTTCCTGGTATTTAGATGGAATCTTTTTTCCTGAAGTTTGAAGCCATTGCTCCATGTCCTAATCTCTGGAGCAGAAGAAAACAGGCTTGCTCCATCCTCCACATGACATCCCTTCATATATTTAAACACAGACAATATGTTACCTCTAAGCCTTTCTTGTCCAGGGTGAGAACATACCAACTCCCTAAGTTGCTCCTTACAGACCATGGTTTCTAGGCCTTCTACCATTTTGGTTGCCCTCCCCTGGACACATTCCAGCTTGTCAATATCCTTCCTGAACTGTAGTGCCTAGAAGTGGACATGGTATTCTACGTGGGATCTGACGACAGAACTATAAAGCAAAATCCCTTGAAGACAACCTGTGTTATCCATGCAGCCTTTTAATTGTAGGGAAATGCCTCCAAATGAGCCTCAATTACCAATGATCATTATATAAGTGTGTGTAAAAACCATTAGCAGCCTTCGCCTCTAAAAGGTTTGCTTGTAACTATTCGACTCATTCAGATGGCTAAACTGAGCCCCAGACGGGCTCCGTTTTCCTCACTGGCCTGGATCTGCCACTGAAGGAGACTTATTGAGTCAAAAGAGGCCAATCTGGTAAAGGAAAAAGAAGGGGTCATCTGTCTATACCATTTTTCTGCAAAGGCCTTTCTATACAGTGTGAGAATCCACAGCTTGGGAGATTCCCCTTTCAGTGACAGCTCCTGAATTTGGTGTCATCCAAAATATCCTTCCCAAAATTTGTAAACAAACAACCTTTTGGTTAGGGAACATATCAAACAAGAATCCCCTCGCGCTACCTTCTATGTTCCCACTCTGGGAAGAGAGAACGACACTGTAAAACAGCATCTCAAAGGCCCATGCCAGCAAGGCAGCTCAGAAGGATACTATGGTTGATGGTACTGAAAGCTGCTAGATATACTAGCAGAACATTCCTTGTCAAGTTCCTCGCACAGATTATCCACTAAGGAAATCAAACCCACCTGTCCCATCACCAGGCCTGGAAGAACCAGATTGAAATGGATCTAGGGGATTTGTGGAGGGAAGTGGAGCTGCTGTTCATTCACTATCTCTGATCACAAACCTCAGGCTGGACTAAGACTCCTGCCAAATACAGGCTGCCTCTGGACCCCTCTCCGTACTTGGCTCCATGGCTCCTGCACTGGGTTTCTCTCTGCTGCACCTCTGTGCCTCATGAGCCCCTCAACAAAGCTTGCTGCAGTTGAATTCCTTCTACTGACGGCTCTTGAAAATGCAATCATGTATATTCCAGCCCTTTTGGAATCGTTTCCACATAGACGACTCCATCCCACTTCATTAACTTGTGGAAGGCCAATGGGAGCTCGCCTGTTCAGCAACCCACCTGGGTTCTTTTGCAGTGTGTTCTAAACAGCCCCTGTTGCCACGACAAGCTGGTTGGCCAGGGCTAAAGGTGCACTCCTCCTGTCAGAGTTGGAGCTGCTGAGAGTGATTTGGTCATACACAGGGGACATGGATGGCTTTTACTTTAATTCCTGAATGTGAAGAATTTTAGCTTTGGAAACAAAGAACCATTGACTGATTTTCTACAGCATCGTAAGGAGACAGCTCCCTCTGAGGAACATCGCTACTAAGTTGTATCCAGCATTTCTATGTGTTCTTTCTGTGGCAAGTTATTTTGGCAAATCACTCTTTGGAAAAGATAATGATCATTTATCTGATAATGGATTCCATGCAGAGGTTACCTCAACTTTGTGTCAGCTTTAGGTCTCTTGTCAGGAAGCCAGCCTGCTTGGACCTGATTGTCTAAGCAGCCTGCTTATACCTGATGGTCCATGAACCTGCAAGGGGCTAGTGTGAGCATTCCTGCCCAGCAGCCCAACTGTGTCCTTTTCAAATGGATTCCAAACAGCCCTTCTATACAACAAACCTGTTTACAGGATCCAAAGGTTCCACTGCTTTCTCCTCCTCTTCCTCATTCTTCTCTTTGTGGCTTTTTAAGTTGTTGTGAATGGAGGTGGTTTCTCTCTGCTTGTGATCCTCTGTTAGAGCCTCCTGACTTAGTGTTTGCGGCTTTTGCCAAGACGACTTAGGGATCCCTCTGAATGTAAGTTGATTGTTGTCTTTTGACTTTTATAAGACAAAATTCAGAGTCTCCACTGAAGTGCCAAACTGGAAAATGCAAGAAGAAGAGTATGAAGGGGTTAAACAATATCAATATCAATAGCATGTGTATTTCTATACTGCTTATCGCCTATGTGCTCTCTAAGCAGTTTACAATGTGTAGCTAATTGCTCCCAACACACTGGGTACTCATTTACCGACCTGTGGAAGGAGTTCGGAAGGCTGAGACAATGTGGAACCCTGCAGGATCGAACTCATAACCTTGTGGCTGCAGCATCGGCATATAACCATTGCACCACCAGGGTTCCTACAGATGGAGAGCACAAAAGAATTCTTGTAACTGCCAAAACAAAAACATGGGAATGGTGATACTAGAATTTAAATCATTATCATCACCAGCTTTTGAATATATATTGCTTTTTAAATTGGAAGTCTAAGAAATGAAGGTAGCTATGTTCTATTTTCCTAAATGAGAGCCATCTAATTTGATTTTTGTTTTGAAAATTGTAAATCCTACTCATGGTGGGAAAAGGTTAAATAGATGCTTACTAGTGTCTTGCTCCAAAATCTAAACAGAGAGTTTAGCTCAACATTTCTAGTGCTTTACTCTATCCCAAGTAATTGAAATGATTTATGCTTGGAAAGACTGGTGCCCAATGCTCTTCGAATGGGCTTCATGTTCCAGTAAGCCATCCTAGTTGGAAGTCACTCCAACTTGGCTAAGTGGTTAACTATTTTTTTTCCTCATCATTTGTAATTGTAATGATTTACTCTTTGGAAAGTTTATTCCTTTTGCAGCCAAGTCAAACTGGGATGGGGTCCACAAGACAAGAGGTTAGCCCCTACCTGGAAGCCTGCTTTGTCCTGGTGGTCCATTAACCTGCAAAGGGATGACAGGAGCTATTACTGCCTCGCAGCCTGTCTGTGTCCTTTTGAAATGGGTTCCGAACAATCCTTGTTGCCATAACGAGCCCAATGGCCAGAGCCAAAGGTTCTGCTTCCTCTTCTTCTCCAGTCTGTCTTTCTTCCTCTCACTTTCTCAATGTGGGAGAAAGTTCCACTCTGAGTCAGGAATTGGCTTGTTTTCCCTCTCCTTCTGTCCCTTTGCTGAACTTCATTTCTTTGCTGTTTGAGACTTTCATTTTGCCAGACTCAGGATTGTCCAAACGGATTTTGTCCTGCTAAAGACAGACTCTCCACTTACCTTTAACAGACAGTTTAAAAACCAACCACAAAGATCAGGAATGTTTTGCAGAGCTCAACAAGGAGCAGGGATTTAGAGTGGCACCAAAGAACAAATGACTTGATGTTCTACAGTGGGACCTTGGTATCTGCTAAGGTTTATTCCAGGACCCCCCATGCTTACCAAAATGTGTGTTTGCTCAAATCCATTATGTACAATGATGTCATAAAATGATGTCCCTTACATAAAATGGGAAACTCAAAATTTGTTTTTGGATTTTTTAAAAAATAGTTTCAAGCCACCATTGGTTGAATCTGCAGGTACAGAATCTGTGGATATGGGTGGCCAACTGTACTGGCAACTCTCCAGTCCTCTAGGACAGGAGACTGTTTTTAGGAACATGTTTGGATTGATAAGAATTTCACATTTGGGCTTTAAAAGAACTCTTGGCTCCATACACTTTAGATCTGGTGATGGGTGATTACTCAATCTGTTCTAGAACATTCTTGCTTGTATCACAACTCCTTGCTGCCATCTCTTGGTCTCCCAACCTGGAAATCTCTGTTTCCAGCCACCGATATGGACAACACCTATCTTCAGTAGGGAAGATGGAGGAAAACAGTTTGCTCAGCTTCTCTGCTATGTTACTTTCTGCACACTGCTGCCATACCTGTAGGACCTATCCTACGTTCAGAAACTAAGCTTCAACGAAGACATGCACCACCATGATGTGTGGCTTGAACCTGTGTTTCACTAGGGCACAGGGCTTCCAACTCTGGGCAATGTCTTTGGGGTTAGGCCGGTAAGGAGCAAACAGAAGTAAATAATAATTGTTGTTTTTATTGATATACAGTCAAACAGGTGTATGCAACACACTCACACAGAGAACTATTGAAATAAAGGTTGGCGTTGGGTTGAGGGTTTTTAAGAGAAGGTTTTGTATGGGAAATACTACACCTGTCCTGAAGCCCGGGTAGTCTGAAGAGAAAGGTCTGTAGAAGAGGAGATTCTCCTCACAAGGAGCTGAGGGGAAGGCTCACTGAACGAAGCGGCAGCAAGATGGGATGGAAGCCACGGGCGATCCGAGGAAGCGCTCAAAGTCAGGGTGTTCTAGGGGAAAAGGTTGCTGCAGGCTTCTCTGTTCTCCAGTCTGAAACAATGGTTTCGGGCTGGGAGCAAGCCTGCCGAAAGTTCAGTATTTACATGATGGAGTTAAGACCTAATTGTCAATAGAGTGGTCAGTATGCAAACGCGGAGTGCTTGACAGTTGAGGATTCGGCTGGTCAAGCTGCCTGCTCAGGGCAGGGAGTCCTTTGTAAGGAGCGTGCATACATAATGTGGTCCTTGCCTTGAGGTCTCCTAAAAGCAGCAGTGTGGCTATTTCTGGTCTGCCAGTCTTTGTTTGGAATATTTCAGTGATTTGCAGCCTTTCCTGTATGTGTGCTTGTCGGGGGCCTCGAAAGTATGTGGAGAGTAATAGGTAAAGAAGGCCAAATTCTTGATATCAAATGATATCTAATATCCCAAATGTCTGGGCTAGAAAACTCGGGTAACAAGCTGATCTGTGTTTGATAAGACATCCTTGACTGGGTAGTTTTTCAGCTTCTGGGGTTGTGTTTGTTTGTCTTTTTGCTCTGGCCAGGTCCTCTCCCTGAGCACAGGATCCAACTGACTCAACAGAGGGAGGAGCTCCAACTGACCAACTGACTAAGCTGGGGGAGGGGCGGGCCAGGTTTCTTTTTTTTTTCTATTTGCTCCCAGCAGCCATCAAGATCATTTCCAGAGGAGAGCGTGGCAGGTGAGCAGTGTCTGAGAAGACATCCTTGACTGAGTGTTTTTTAGAGGCTTCTGGGCTGTGTTTGTTAGTCTGTCTGCTCTGGCAGTGTCCTCTCCCTGAGCAGCCTGTCAAGGATGTTTCCTCAGAGAGAGCTCACCTTCCTTCTGTCCTCTGGAGATGAGCTTGATGGCCACGAGGAGGAGACAGAAAGAGCTGTTACCTCCTCCCTCTGGTTAGTCAGTGAGACTGTGAGCTCAGGGAGAGCACCTGGCCAGAGCAAGCAGACCAACAAACACAGCCCCGGAAGCCTGTAAAAAAACACCCAGAGAACACCTGCATTTTTCTTCCACCCCTCTGTGTCTTTCTCTGGTCTCTATCCTCAAGCCTTCGGCCTCCTTTTCATTCACAGGTGTCACTTCCTGTGATGAACCTGAGGGGGGGGGCTTGGCCACGGAGCCTCCTTAGCAACTGAGAGGGTTTAAATGGATTGGCTGTTGAAATAGAACCTTGGATAGTCCAGGGCAGGGGCTGGGGGAGGGAGAGGCCGAATGGGGTTTAACTGACTGGGGAGTGGAAAAAGAGAAGGAATTCAGGAGTTTAGAGTCTGGGGGATGTTTGAATGCTGAAGAGCTCTGTGTTAGAGAGAACTGGGAAATCAGGTGTATGAGAGATAGGCAATGGATTAAGCAGAGAGAGCGAGAGAGAGAGAGAGAGAGGGAGGGAGGGAGGAAGGGTGTGCTGTTTCATAAACATTTAGATACAAAACAAATTAAATTAACAGTGTTACAATAAACGTTTGACTTTCTGTTTTCCTTATAATAGTCTCATGGAGGCCCTTTCCGCACGCAGTTTCTTTTGCGAGAGGGCCCCTTGAGTGGTGGTCCGTATGACGCACTCCCACTTAGGCGACACTCGTGAGCCTAACGCGAACCATGCACGTAGCTTTTCATTTTTGGCTTAAAGCCGAAAATGGTGCGCGGTTGAGCAAGGCTCCCGGGGCCCGTGCACACTTACCTGCGCTGCGGTACGTCGTCCCAGGCTTGCCAGTCATGCTTCCTCCCCCAGTGCAGCCTACAGTTCCCAGGCTGCACTGTGGAAGGAAGGGGTGGGGCGGTTGCACGACCAGGAATCCAGCTGTGGGACGAAGGAGCGGCAAAGAGAGCGCTTCGCGCAAGAACCTGCTTGTGTCAACGGCACCCCCCACCTTCGCGATAAGGTAATGTGCGGAAAAGGTCAATGTCTTTTTCTGCATCCTGGAGTATGCATGCTACCAATACTATCATCTTTACCATAGTTCCAATGGTACCACCGTCTTTGAGAAGATAAATCTCTGCTGGTCCTTATATCTGGAGAAGGGCAGATTTAAGGAAAGCAGTAAAGAAGGATCACCGTGGAAGCCAAGGAGGGACAAGAGCAAGGAAGGGACTGTGTTCTCAGAGAGGGAGAACTGAGCCAGACCTGTCTGTCCTGGCCCTGGCTTGATCCAGAGATCTCCCTGTGTGGGATACAATAACATGAGTTGTGGCTCCAAGAGGTGTCAGGCTGGGCAGGCCTTGAGTGTGAGGCCTGGGTGCCTTTCGCACTCATGTTCTGCACACTTCCCCTTGTCTCAAGAAATCAGTCGGCCTCTTTGTTTTCCTGTCTCTGGAAGGAGCATCCATGAAGATGCTAGCTAACACCCACAGAGCTTTTAGGGGCTATTGTAACTGAATTTAGATCAACTTCTTTTGTCTATCTCCTTTTCTGTCTGAAAAAGAATTTCCTGAGTGAATTACATAGGTTTTTCTCTTTCTGCCCTACAAGACAATTCAGAGTCTTTTCTCCTGTTTCTACCACAAGCTCCTGGGAAAAGCCCCAGTGCACTCTGCTTCATATAGATTACCAAATATTCCTACAGAAGATTACCAAATATGCCTAAAGAATCTTCAGTAAGTAAACAGGGTCTTTGGATTTGAACAAATTTGGATTTGAGCAAATTAGAACAACCAGACTGAAATCAATTCAGCTTTGTATATTGAAGCAAGCCAAGCGGCCAGGAAGAACAGCACAGAAGAAAAAAGAAATCAAGGGAGTAAAAAGAAAAATGAACACAGACATGTGGTTGGGAAAGAGCGCTTAGCTGAAGGTTGGCAAGAAACCTTTGCCTTTTGCCAGGTGCTGTCCAATGGAAAGGTTCAGTGTTTGCATGCCTGCTTCCTGTCTAGAGCTGAACCATGAAACCTGGAAAGGTGAGCTGAGTCTTGAGATCAGCAACTCTACATGGTGATGAAACAACAAGTAAATGCTCATTACAGTAAGTATATTGTTAAGCTCATTCTCTGAGTGCTAATTTCAATGCAGTCGTCTCTAGATTCAGGACCTGAGACAATCTGCCCGAATGGAGCAGCATCTGCTGAAGGGCTGGAAAGCGCTGCTGAATGTTGTGACACCCATGGGTGATGTCACAATTATGTGCCACCAACCTGTTCTGTTGCCCAGTGATGAGAGATGCTTGATCCTTGGCCAGCATAAAAGGGGGATACCATGAGAGCTGAACCAGTAGCAAGGATGGAGCTGCGGGGAGGAAGAAATCAGTGAAGAGTGGAGGCTGGAGAGCGAATTGGCAGCATATCCACAATATTCCTGAAGTGCATGTGTGCAACGGTGGTTATCCTGGACCTCTCCCCGCTTTGTGGGGCAAGCCCAAAGCTATGGGAAGATGCTGTCCACTTGGTTAGGAGTATAAAGCATGATAGATGGCAACCAAGGTGAGGTAGGAGCTCTGGGATTAAGGCCTCACAGAAGTAACTTGTGGGGCAGCTCATCACCACCACTAGTATCCCACTCTGTAACTATCCTGATTTCATTCCAGCTTTCAGCTCCTTTTAAAATGTTCCAATTTCACTCTTGTTCTCCCACTTTCCCCCTTTGTCCTTATCTTACATCAATTGTTGCACACTTACTTCAGAGTCAGTTAACTCACCCACAGGAAAGGAGGAGCAGAGTCTTGCCCTTTTCCTATAGATTCAGGCAGAAGCAAACTGCTGCAGCCTCTCCTACTTTGTATGTTCTTCTTCATTAATAACATCTGCCGTCCTGGCCGGACCACAGTCTGCTGTTACTTGGCCACACATGTTCCAGTTTTCATCTGCGAAATGTTGGAGGTTATGTGAATCTGTAAATAAACAAAAAAATTACAGAGTAACACCATAAGCTTCTCCAATCATCTCTGGAAAGGAAATCACCTTGAAGTAAGTGATGTCCTGGGTCTTCTAAATACTAGGGAAAAGAGGATGTTTGATACCTTGAAAGTGATTTTTAATGGTCAGGAATAAATAGCTTAGAAATTATTCAACAAAGGCTGTGACCAGGTTGTATGTAGGTCTCAGTAGCTAGCCTGTGTTGACAAGAGGTTTGTATCTGCTTGCAAGAACCAGTCATGCTGCAAACCTGAAAACACAGTTACAGGAGACTTGTCTGTGCCAAACCTTTGTGGTTAGTGGTTTTTGTGCTGACTACAAAAGTGAATTGGAGAAGCGTATATGTGATGCTATACTGGCATCAACAGGCAGATGGGCGAAAGCGTTTTTGGGGAAATCCTCTAAACTTCACTGTTAATATGAGAGAAGAAAAATGTTATGTCAGAATTTCTTGTCTTGAAATCGTACCCCACATTATTGTTGAAAATATGTATATGCATGTTGCCATTATGCTCTTTTGCATGGGGTGCTAAGACTGAGAGTTCCTTGCGTGACAACTCTCCTCCAACCCCAAACAGGACTGACCAAAGGACTCACTCATGACACAGCTTTTGTGGAGGTCTGGCATCTGTTTATTGTTTATTCTAATACTGAAGCCTCTCCTTTTGGTCCACCACAACAAATCAGGATTGTCTTGGAAGTAAGCTTCTCAATCCTCTTCTATTGCAAAAATGCCACTAATGGCAGTCAATTGGAGACTTTCAGGTTATGTAGATAACACTCTTGATGAGTACTTGCACCTACGGAGTCTCATGCTTTATTTAATTATATGGTTAATTTGTTAAGCTATTGTTATTTTGTATAGAGAACTTAGATACTCTATCATTTAAAGGATTTCAATAATTATTTTTTAAAAAGAGAGAGAGAGAGAGAAAGGGGAGCTGAAGATGAGTCCCAAGGATCCTTTAGCACTGGAGAGCGAGACCGCCTCCTTGGGTGATGGAGCGGAGACTGAAAAGAGAGATGGCCCACCCCATCTCGCCCCCACATAAGCACGGATCTCAGTTGATCATGTAATTCCTGCAACCTATCAGTACATCTGTGGCCAAATATTAAAACATAGTGGAGTGTCTGCTTCCTTCTTGCTCACCTCAGATAATACGAATGGAAAGAGAGAGGGAGAGAAAGTATGAGAATGAGAAACAGACAGACAAGAAAGAACAGAAATCTTAGGAAGGCAAGTGAGCCCGGTGGGAGGTGGAAGAAGCAAGGAACCCAGAGTGGGAGGGGGAACCTAGAAGGGTGGGAGGAGGAATGGGAAATGGGGAGGAAACAGAATGGGTGGGTGGCTGTGTTTGAAAAGAGGGTGATGGCGGATTTGAGGCAGCTTAGTGAGAATGTAGGTCACTGAACTATCACCCAGCGAGGAATAGCCGGTTCAGTGAAAAAATCTAGGAACCAGCCTATAAACCCCCCCCCGATAAAAGGGGTTCAGAGGGGGCTCGAAGGGGACCTGAGAAAGCTATCGATCTTGAAGAGCTAACAAAGGTTGGCTCGGATAAGACGAGGAGGGTCGAAGAGCAGCCACGTTCACGCTGAGGTAGCCGATTGACAGAAAAACTGACGAGAAGCAAGAATTTTTTTAAAAAACTGTTATATTCAAACCCAAAGAAAAGTCAATCTAGACTTTGATTTTGAATGTCGATGGGGATACTTACAGCGTGCTATTCCAACAATGCAAAAAGGAGCAATAGGGATGGAAAATGGAGTAAAACACGGAAGTACTGCTTTTTCAGGGTTAAAATAAAAGACTCAGAATACATGCCTAATAAATCTTAGAACAAAGAGTGAAGAATAAAGAATAAAAAATAAAGATTGTAAATATATAGAAATAGAAGCAAATAGAAGTAAATACAAGGAAATGAAAAGAAAAGAACAGTAGGAACGGAAGACACAACCGGTGAAAAGGGAAGAAAGAACATAAGATGGCGGAATGTAACAGTGGTTTAGGTTAAAGAAACGGGGGAAGGGCAGCAGAGACAAGCCGAGGCTGAATAGAAGAAGAAAGCTTCAACATTAAAAGAAAGACTAAACACAAAGCTAAAGATGCAAAATAAAACGGGACTAAAAATTAGAAATAGAAGAAATAGAAGAAGGACTGAGATTCTTGGTGGCTGAGTTTCCAACAGTTTTGCAGCTTCTGAGACAATGAGATGAGGAATAAAAGACTCAAAAGATAAACTTTAATTGGCATTGTGACTTAACTACTTCTACATGGGGGAAAGTTAAGCTAAGGTAAGTAATATTTCAATGAGAAGCTCTCCCCCTTTTCGCAAGAACAATAGCGCGCTAGAAGACTGGGGTAAAACTTAACAAATTCAACTGGATTGTCTTTCTTAACATAAACATATATACAAATACACTCTTATCGAGCAAAAAGAAATAATTGTATGATAACTGTATCTAGAAAATTTAACATAATTCATTTAAAACATTTCTATGGTTTTATGAATTTATATGAAATATTTTATGCGAACTATTTATGTGAATTTCTATGTTCTATGTTATATTAATTTATAAGAAGGAGCTTCTGCTGAACAATAAATTGTAGGCTGTAGTAGTGATTGAAATTAATTGAATAGATTAACCATAACTGTATTTAGAAAACTGACATAATTCATTGAAAATACTTCTGTGGTACTATGAATTTTTAAGAAGGAGCTTCTATTGAATAATTAATTGTATGCTGAAGGTATTATTTGAATAGATTGATTAGAATACAGATTAATATATAGAACAAGGATATATAATATCAGTTTAGCAAAGGTATAAATTCACTTGTTACATTTATATACTTATCTATACTTACTTATATTTATTATAATATACTATATTTATATCATATTTATATTTATATGTATCTAGTTTAATGTAAGAATTCTTTGTTATTTAAGGACAATTGTAAACTTTCATTTACTACTGACTGGTATAAAAACTGATTGACATTAATAGATATAATTTTCAATTCAATTTAATGAATTAACTATAGGTGCCTAGTCAGTTGAAGTTTGTAATATTTAATATTTAATGTAATATTTAAGATATTTATGATATATAAGACAGATATTATCTTACATTTGCATGATGGACCCTCGAACCAGAAAAGGAGCAGCTAATGTAGCAGCAGCTTCAAGCACTGCCACAACATCAACAAGAAAAACATCAATAGATTTATCATCACAATCTAATGAATTACTAATTCAGATTATGGAAGCCTTTAGAAATTTTAAAGAAGAGATAAGACAAGATCTAAAAGAAACTAGGGCCCTTTTCGCATGTTACCCTTTTGCGCAACGAGGGAGGGCGTCTCGCGCGAGAAGCCTCATCCGAAACGCTGCCGCTTCCCTGCTCCTTTGTACCGCAGGCCGCTTCCTGTTAGCGCGACCGTCGCCCTAGCGCCCCGCTCCTTCATTCCGCAGCGCAGTCTGGGAGTTGTAGTCTGCGCTAGGGGAAGGAAGCGCGACCGCCCCTGCCCGCCGAAGCACTGCACACAGGTAAGTGTGCGAGGGCACTGTGAGCATTGCGTGACCGCGGGGCATTTTTGGCTTAAAGCCAAAAATCAAAACATGTGCGTGCGCCCTGCTTTAGCCTCGTGAGTGTTGCGCAAGGGGGAGCACGTCATACTGTAGCGGAATGGAGATAGAGAGCCACGGTTTTAAAAAAAAGATTTATTTCTGCACAATGTCCCAGTGAGATACTTCTCAAAAGTCTGGGCCCCGCCTCCTTACATTCAGAGCAATTTATACATCTCCAATACAAATACATCACATGGCGAAGAAAAGAAAACTGACACGTACAAATGGTTCCCACCATTCTCCTGCCTAATCTTATTAATGTTGCAAAGTAAAGGAAGGATAGCGTGGCACATTCCATCCTCCCTAACATTCTGTCTCACAGAGTAACATTGTATTCCTTTCAAACACAGAGAGAGACTTCAAGTGCAGAGAAAATCAACTGCTCCAACTGCTCTTCCCTTACACCCAGAGGTCATCTAGACTGACCCACTTTAATACGGAGCGACGCTCCCACTCACACGACACTCAAGGGTCGCTCGCGCAAAAAAAAAAAGAATGCGAAAAGGGCCTAGGTCTGAAATATGAAGCAGGAATTGAATAAAATTGGAAAGAAGTTGGATAACTTAACTAAAGATGTAACTACTTTAAAGGAAGAAAGTAAAGCTTTGAAAGAACAAACAAGACAAGTTGAAGACACAGTTGACACACTCAGAAATAAACAAGAAGAAGAGAAATTCAAGATAGATATACAAGAAATTAGATACCAGGAGAGTTACCTTAAACTGAGAGGATTACAGCATTCTACTTCTGAAAATTTGTATGGGAAATTGATACCTGTTTGGGCAGAATCACCAGAGGAAAAGATAGAAGGGGTAATAGATAGATATTTAGAACGTCATCTAGAACAGCAAGAGAAAGGACACTACCAAGGGTTATTGTAATTTGTTTTACGAGAACAATGATTAAGAAGCAAATATTGCAAATGAGTTATGAGAAAAAACTAATGGTGGATGATACAGAATTAAAAATATTTGAAGATATTCCATATCAGATTCTAAGAAAACGTCAGGAATATAAACCACTGGCAATTTTTTTTAATGAGAAATAAAATTAATTACAGATTGAAAAAAAACGTAACCTGCAAACAATAACCTTTAATAATTACTCATTGCCCTTACCAAAATTCATCCCGTCCATTACCTTACCTTTGAAAGATAACTAACCCGAAGTTGTTATTGTAATCTAAAAGGTTAAATTAAGATACTTTTAGTCCCTTATTTCTAAGCCCTGAGTGTTAATACATGTGAGTGAATCACATTTTAATGCCACCTCATAAGCAAAGTTCTCTGAGAAGCTTACAGTAAACCACTTTGGAGGGGGAAGAATGCAATAAATGAAATAAATGGAAAAAAAAAACACACATAAATGATGAGTTAAAAACCTTCTCACTTCTCACTTTCAAAAGCGTTTGGAATTTCCCTTAATGTTGTTTTATAATTTTGTATAGTTGGATTACATGTACTTGTCTGTTTGTTTTATATTGTACTTTTGGTATTTTATCTGGTTAATTTGTTTTACAATTGAATGTTTGCGTTTGTTTGTGTTTTATTAAATAAATAAAAAAAGATAAAAAAGAAAAGAAAAGAGGGTGAATGTGAGTCAGATTAGGCAACAGGTGAAACAGGAATCCCCCTGCACTATCTTCTGTGTTCCCACTCTGGAAAGAGAGAGTGACACTGTAAAGTGGCATCTCCAATCCTCACGCCAGCAAGGCAGCTCAGAAGTATACTATCGTTTATGGTACTGAAAGCCACTGAGATGACTAGCAGAACATTCCCTGTCAAGTTCCTCGCACAAATCATCCACTAAGGAAATCAAACCCACCTGTCCCATCACCAGACCTGAACCAGATTGAAATGGATAGAGGGGATTTGTGAGGGAGTGGAACTGTCTGCATTCACTATCTCTGATCACAAACATCAGGCTGGGCTAAGACTCCTGCCAAATACAGGCTGCTCTCTGGAGTCCCTCTCCCTACTTGGCTCCATGGCTCCTGCACTGGGTTTCTCTCTGCTGCACCTCTGTGCCCAAGGGAGCCCACAAAGCTTGCTGCAGTTGAATTCCTTCTACTGACAGCTCTGGAAAGTGCCATCATGTTGTAGCCCAGCCCTCTTGGAATGGGTTCCACATAGACGACTCCCCATTCCACTTCATTAACCTGTGGAAGGCCAATGGGAGCTCACCTGCTCAGCAACCCACCTGGGTTCTTTTGCAGTGTGTTCTAAACAGCCCCTGTTGCCACGACAAGCTGGTTGGCCAGGGCTGAAGGTCCCACTGCCTCCTCTGACAGAGTTGGAACTGGTGAGAGTGGAAGTGGTTTCTTTCTGCTCCTCTTCCTGACCTGAAGTATTTGGTGTTTGAAGCTTTCCCATCACCTGACTCTGGATCATCAGAACTTAAGTGGATTTTCTCGTTTTGCAGAAAATCAGAGTCTCAAGGTAGCTTTTCCAACCAAATTATAAACAACAGGAGGAAGAAAACAGGTGAAATGACTTGCCAGGTTTAGACAGAGGGAATATAAATAGCAGTAAGAAATATTGAAAGAGGAAAATGCTGGAATATGTATGTTCATCTTGCTGATTTTTTTTGCCTGGGTCTATCCTTTCAATAGCTTTAACTCCCCCCACCACAAGTCCCTCCACGTTATGGGTGTCCTTGTTTGGAACTCAGAATTTCTGGGCTCTTTCCAAAATGACTTTATATTGGGAAAATTCCAGAACCATGCACAAGAGAGACTAACTTTCTTTCTCCTGAGAGAAGCTGGGCTGCTGGCTTTCCTATTGGTGGGGGAGTGAATCTGCTTTGGATTTCAGGGTTAACTTCAAAGAAAGTGTTCCAAGCTGCCAACTCCTACTGCCTGGCAGGTACAGTGCCTTTTCCGAAAGGCGGGAGGGTTCCTCAAACACCCTCTCTCTTAGCCCTCCTCTAGCACTTCCACTACTTCCCTCAAATTCTCAAGGAGACATTTGCTTTGAAAATTTGATAAGGAAAGAGCTGGGCTTCAATCCATAGCTCGAGTGTTGATATGACCTTAATAAATTAAATGATCTGTTCAGATCCAATGTCTGAGATATGTAATCAATGTTACAAAATTCAAACAGAGGAAAGCCTTTACAGCTCCACAGTTTTATCTATGAACTCTTCTAGAGTTGAAGTCCATAATCATCAGAAACACTGAGTCTCCTGCATGACTTTTTCATGGAACCTAAACATAGTATTATCAAAATATCATGGTCTGTCAATTGGCAGGTCTCTTGGGTATGCTTTTCTTTTTTTTTAAAGTAGAGGAATAAATTCCTTATGATTCTGGAAGAACAGCCTGTTTTGCTTTTTTAAGGCTGCAGTTTTAAGGAGATACATTTGTGAAAATAAAGAGGTGATTTTTTTCCCAGTTATCTAACATTTTAAACTTTTTTAAATGTTTTGCTCTACTAGAATTTTACTGAGTGTTCCTTATAATTGAGTTTTTAAACTGCTATGTGTTCAATAGCTGTATGTTATTGTGATATTTTATATATCCAAGTCTATAAGTAATTCGGTCCCCGCCGCCTAGCTCACGATGGCGGGGGGGACGGCTTTTGCCACCCTCCCTCAAAGCGTGGCCACATGTGATTGGTCGCTGGGGACAAGGAGGGGCGGGAGCAGGAGTTTTGGCCCTGCGCTGCCTCCCCAGCGGCCATTCTTGCAGATCCGGGCAAGGAGGAGGCCGCTTCCGAGCGGCAGCGCACGTGGCTTTAGAGGCCTGCGCGTCCTTCCTCCTTTGCCTCCTGATCTCGGTGGGGGTCAGTGGCGGCCTCGGCGGCGGCGGAGCACCCATTCTTCAGTGGCGGCGGCGGCCTTGGTGGCGGAGCGTTACTTGCGGTGGCGGCGGCGGATTTGGCGGTGGCTGCATTAGAGCGTTCGGCCCCTGGCGGCGGCAGCGGCAGAGCGTTTTAACCTCCGCGGCAGCGGCGGCCCGTCCGGAGGCGCAGGCCGGTTCCTCGAGGCCTGGCCGGGCCTTCTACAGCCAAGAGGAGCGGAAGAAACAGCGGTCGCATCCACGGCCGCTCGGGTAGCGCCTCAGCCACCTTACAGTGGCTGAGGCTGGGATTCGGGCCTACTTACAGGGCCTACTAACAGCAGCGGCTGAGGCTGAGTTAGGGCCTACTTACAGGGCCTACTAACAGCAGCGGCTGTGGCTGAGTTAGGGCCTACTTACAGGGCCTACTAACAGCAGTGGCCGAGGCTGGGATTGGGCCTACTTACAGGGCCTACTAACAGCAGTGGCCGAGGCTGGGTTGGGTCTACTTACAGGGCCTACTAACAGCAGTGGCCGAGGCTGGGTTGGGCCTACTTCAGGGCCAACTAACAGCAGTGGCTGAGGCTGGGTTAGGGCCTACTTACAGGGCCTACTAACAGCAGCGGCTGAGGCTGGTTCGGGCCTACTTACAGGGCCTCTAACAGCAGGGGCCCTGTGGCTGAGTTAGGGCCTATTTACAGGGCCTACTAACAGCAGTGGCCGAGGCTGGGATTGGGCCTACTTACAGGGCCTACTAACAGCAGTGGCCGAGGCTGGGTTCGGGCCTACTTACAGGGCCTACTAACAGCAGGGGCCCTGAGGCTGGGTTCGGGCCTACTTACAGGGCCTACTAACAGCAGGGGCCCTGTGGCTGAGTTAGGCCTATTTACAGGGCCTACTAACAGCAGGGGCCCTGAGGCTGGGATTCGGGCCTACTTACAGGGCCTACTAACAGCAGGGGCCCTGAGGCTGGGATTGGGCCTACTTACAGGGCCTACTAACAGCAGGGGCCGAGGCTGGGTTCGGGCCTACTTCACAGGGCCTACTAACAGCAGTGGCCGAGGCTGAGTTGGGGCCCCTAGCTGGGGCAGGGACAACCCGGGGCCCAGTGGGAGGCGGGTGGGGCCTACACCGGGGCCCCTAGTAAGCAGCAGCGGCCCTGCGTCGGGGAAATTGGGCCTACTTTTAAAAGGGCCCACAAACAAGGGGCCGAGGCGGGGTTTCGGGCCTCTCACAGGGCTCTAACAGCAGTGGGAGGCGAGTGAGGGCCCAGCTGGGGCGGGGCAACCAGGGCCCACTGGGAGCGGGGGGGGGGCCCACCCTGGGCCCAGAAGCGATTGCACCTGGCCTGCGTCTGGCAAAGGCCCTGAGGCCTACACTTTTCTATCAACCCGTAATAGCCACCCCCCCACTCAATTGCAGGGCTTTAGCAGGAGAGAGAGTAACTGGCAGAACCTTGTGACTGGTAGTTGTTGCAGCATGGCTTCCAGGAGGCGTGCAGCGGCCTCTAGAGGCCGTTATACAGGCAAGAACCCTGCACCTGCAAAGGGGACAGCCTTAGGCAAAGGGGCTTCCCCTGCCAAGAAGCAAAAGACAGCCAAATCTGTAATGGAAACACGGTCAAGGGCTGTCCCAGCGCATGAGCTGGATGCTATGGGGAGTGAGTGTCAGGAAGGGGACCAAGGTAACATGGAGAGGGCTGAAACAGTTACTCTGAAATCTCATGATTTTGACCGCCTTTAGCCCGTCTAGATGCCATTGAAAAGCAGATGGGTGAGAGGGAGAACGACCGAACTTCTACGGCACAACCTGGCTGTTCGGCGACAGGGCCCGCAGAGGAGATGGAGGCGGTAGGACAGACTGCGGGTGGAGACGCCGAGCAGGAACATAGCACAGCAGGTGTAGTAGGGCCATGGGTAGTGAACACACCACCAGCAGACATGGTTTGGGCCCTGCCAGCTTCTTCCCCTGAACCGCTGGCTTCCTCTTCCACCTGCCCCCCCGAAAAACAGGTAGCCTCCCCCACACAAGCGGCTGGGACGGGTAGAGCTTGCAAGGAATGTCAGGGAATCTCCCACAGGGGAGATGTGGGGCAAGGAGACCCCAATAAGGAGAGGGCGGCCACACAGCAGGCCGGGGGGCAGGATAGGGGTTTGGGAGATCACCTCACCACGGCCACCGTCGAGAAAATACAGAAGGGAGAATATAGACGTCTTTTCCCTCCTATATAGGGAATTAGACAAAAAAGAGAAGGAAGACTTGGATGAAGGCGAGAAAGAGAAGCTGAAGAAGAGACGGGTCGATAGGAACTGGTCTAATTGGCTGGCAGGATACTTGATTTACATGGATGTAGTCATTAAGGCCCAGCCATCACGGGGTCATGACCTAGTGGCATATCTAAATACAATAATGAGGGCCCAGGCGGAGTATTCGGGGATGGGCTGGCTTTATTATGATGAGAGGTTTAGGATGAGAGCGGTCACGGAAACAAGCTTGCGATGGGACCGCATCGACATGGAAATGTGGATGCAGTCTATGGGGCCGGGCCGCCCCGTCTTTGGGGAACGGGCCCACTCAGGCCACCTGGTGCAGTTTAATAAGACTGGGGGTCCTTCCGCGCCCAAGGCACCCAGGAACAACATCCAGTACAGATCTGTTGGGAATTTGGCACACAGGGGTCCTGTGCGCGACGTCCGTGCAGATACAAACACCTTTGTGGTATCTGCTGGGGCCCACATTCGGCCCGCAACTGTAACAAGGGTAGAACTGGGGGGCCTGCCTCCAAAGAGGGTGCAGGTAAGCGTGCGCCAGGGAATCAACAGCCTTTTCAAAAAGGGGCCCAGTCCAATTAAGCTGGAGCGGCTACTGGCATGGCTTCGGCTTTATCCGGACTGGGCGGCGGCACAATATTTGAGTAACGGTTTTACAGGAGGTTTTAGAATTCCCAGTTCGGTACCCCGCAAGTTTTACATGGCTAAGAATCTTAAGTCTGTTATAGGTAATGAAGACATTGTACGACTGAAGATAGGTAAGGAGATAGCTGAAGGCCGAGTGTTGGGCCCCTTTGACCATCCTCCCACACCTAATGTCAGGATTTCTCCGCTGGGCATAGTTCCCAAAAAGGAACAGGGCGAGTTTAGGCTTATACACCATTTATCATATCCCAAGGGAGAATCTCTTAATGACGCCATCCCAGAGGAGCTATGCTCGGTAAGGTACACCTCCTTTGATACGGCAGTGAGGGTTGTACACAGGCAAGTTGTAGAAGCTGAGATGGCAAAGGCAGACATTAAGTCAGCCTTTCGCCTTTCGCCTGTTCACCCATCCGATTTTGAGCTCCTGGGCTTTGCCTTTGAGGGTAAATATTACTTAGACAGATCTCTCCCAAAGGGATGTTCAGTCTCGTGTTCTGCTTTCGAGTCTTTCAGCACCTTCTTGGAATGGGCTGTCAAGAAGAAATCAGGCATAAAAGGGGTAGTTCATTATCTGGATGATTTTTTGTTTGTGGGACGTGGGGGTCGGGCCAATGCTCGTTTTTCTGTCAGAGTTCACAACATTGATGGAAGACCTGGGAGTGCCGCTGGCACACGAAAAAACGGAAGGCCCTGCACAAAGGCTCACGTTCCTGGGGATTGAAATGTATACCGTCAATCAGATGAGTAAATTACCGTTAGCTAAGGTTCAAGAGGTTGACCCTTCGGTCAAGGGTGGCGTCCTTTTTGAGCAGACGTAAGGTGACCCTGAAGGAATTTCAGGAGATCCTGGGGCATCTTAATTTTGCTTGCAGGGTTATAGCGCCAGGCAGGGCTTTTCTTAGGCGACTTTGTGATGCCACCAAAGGCGTCACCAAGCCTCACCATCGCATTAGGATCACTAGGGAGATGAAGATGGATCTTGAAGTCTGGCAAGCGTTTTTTATGGATTTCAATGGTATTTCATTTTGGTTGGATGAGCTCAGGGTAAAAGACACCCTTCAAGTATCTTCTGACGCAGCGGGTTCCATAGGTTTTGGCGTCTACTTCAGAGGTAAGTGGTGTGCCCAGAGATGGCCTTAATATTGGGGGGACGGGGGATCACGTCGGATCTCACATTTTTGGAATTTTTCCCGATATTGGTGGCTGTTCACCTCTGGCCACATGAACTAGCTAACAACGCAGTTCATTTCTGGTGCGATAACCAGGCCACAGTTAGGGTTATCAATAAACTTTCCTCAAAGTCACAGCGGGTCATGAGATTAGTGCAGGCGTTCACCCTGCAATGCTTACGCTTTAACATTCTTTTTAAGGCTGTGCATGTGGCAGGTGTGGACAATCCCTTGGCTGACTCTCTTCCCCGCATTCAGATGGACCGCTTCAGGGAACTGGCTCCCAACGCTGCGCTTCAACCAGAGCCGATGCCCACGGAACTGTGGACCCTTGGAGGAGGGAGGTAACAGCAATGATAGGTATGTCTATCGCGCCCAGCACCCGTAAGAGCTATAGTAGAGCGGCTAGCGAATTCGCTAGTTTCCAGAAGGCCAACGGGCTGCGGGAAACCTGGCCTATCCCAGTAGACCACTTGTTCCAGTTTTGTGTCTCCCTCAAACATGCAGGTCTCTCCCCTCACTATGTTAGGTCAAAAATGTCGGCCCTGGCCTTTTGGTCTAAGGCTCGGGGCTTGGCAGACCACACTGGCAATTTTAGAATTCGCAAGTTCATTGAGGGTTGCGTCAGACAGTTAGGAACAGTCCGTGACGGCTGGCAGCCGCTTTCCCCAGACATCCTTAGGGACCTGGGCGGGATATGGAATGGCGTGTGCGCTTCGCCGTATGAAGCGCTTTTGTTCCATGCTGCGGCTCTCATTGCCTTTTTTGGAGCGTTCCGAGTGAGCGAATTGGTCGTGCAAAGTAGAACTGACAGGTCGGGCAGGGCCCTTGAATTCCGGGACCTTTCATGGGGAGAACGACACGTCACTTTGATCCTGAGGAGTTCTAAGACAGACCAGGCCAGGAGGGGCACTGGGGTGACCTTGAGGGAATCCAATGATGCCGCAATATGTCCTGTGAAGGCGCTCAGAGACTATACGGGCCACAGGGGAACACACGCGGGCCCCCTCTTTGTCATGTGGACACAACCCCTCTCACCGGATATCAATTTTGGACAGTAACTAAAAAGGCCCTGTTAAGGTTGGGTTTGCATGGAGTTAAGTTTGGCACGCACTCCTTTCGTATTGGTGCAGCCTCTACAGCGGCACTCTCGGGGATGAAAACTGATGATATTAAGAGGATTGGCAGGTGGAAGTCCTCGGCGTTCCGACGCTATGTCAGGCCAATCGACACGTATTAACATTTTGATTTCTTTCCAGATCGGCCCGCTGCGGCGGTAAGGAAGCGAGTGTTAATCTGCGGCCACAGCTTCATCTTTTGGGCCGAGCGGCAGGCTCGCAATGATCCAATGGGCCCTAACCTAGGAATGGGTCAGCGGGCATCCATATGCTGGTCTGGAAAAAGAGGTTTGCGGTGGCATGGCTTGCTACCTTTGTTGTTTAGGGAGTGCGGTGATCCTCCCCCGGATGTGCTGGTCATACACCTGGGCGGTAATGACCTTGGTTTGCTGAAGGGTGATACAGGCCATTCATGACATGCGGCTCATTCAGGAGGCGTGGCTCACACTCGAATGGCATGGTCCGCATTGATACAGAGAAGGACATGGGGTGGGGGTGCTGATCCCCACCGTATAGAAAGAGCACGGCAGTTGGCGAATAGGGAGATTCGTCGCGCTTTGAGACAGGGCTTGGGTACTTACATTCCTCACGATAACATTGTCTTTAACAAACCAGAGCTATATTGGCGTGACGGAATACATTTATCACCGGAGGGCAATCGGATTTTCTACAGGACCTTCAAAAGGGGTTGGACTTGATTCTGACGGGCTGGGGGGAAAAGGACTAAGCAGACGCTTGCCCTTGTCCATGGCCGGAAGGGGGGAGCTTAGGTTCGGCATGTACCTATGGCACCCCCCCTTGTGGGGTGTAGGATAAATCATATCCTTGGGGAGGGCCCTGGGATCACCCCACTTGCTGTGCAGCTGGGGGTGGTACTCGGGGCTTGCCTTCCACACAAGGGCTGGCCAAAAGCCATCATGCAACTTCAGCGATTGGCTTTGGGGCCCGGTACTTCGCCCAACGGGCTAGGGGAGATGGTCGGGAGCGGCATCTTTACCCTAGTCCGAGGATGCTGTATACCCTCCCCTGTTTTTTCCCCTCAGGTCTTTAAATCAAGCTCATGTTCAAGTTGAAATTTGAGTTGAAGTTCAACCCCTGTTAAATAGGCATATTAATAAATTGCCCTAGTTCAACCCAAGCTCTGTCTGTGGTCTCGTTATTTCGTGGGTTGGGTGGCAAATAACTATTAAGAGAAGAAGTTTAACACATCAATACCTCTGTTGTCTTGATGAGCAGTTTGAGTCAGGCACAAGCATTTCTCCAGAGAAACTGATTTTTCCATTGGTTGTCTAATAAGTGTATGATTCTGATCTAGGTTGCTTTGGAATCTGAGTCCCAGTTTGACATGCAGTTAAACTAATTGAAACAGCCGGATCAGGCACTGCTTTGTAGGCTTTTTAAAAGACTTATGTTTAACCAGCCCCAGAGTCCTATTAAAATTAAAATCAGTTGGTAAATAGAAGATTAAATAGATAAATTTGTATAAAATCTATTTAGTGCTACTGTTAGTTGTACTTAAGATTCAGTGTTAATTCCCAACCTGAACACGCTCTCCGAAACGTTTTCTACTTTTCAAATAATAAAAATGAGCCACGTGTATATCTGAAAGATGCATAAAGGTATTTTAGTCAGACTAAAGACCATCATTTCCATATGCCATATGATCATACAGTCCTCCCACCACATTTGCTAGTTTTACCTTTGCAAATTTGATTATTTGTGAGGCACGCGCTTCCCCCCCCCCATCCTCCCATTCCCTTGCATTCCTCATCCAAGGCTTGCAAGGCTTGTGTTTAAAATAGATTTTTTTCCCTGTTCAGTGAGCAAAGCCACCCCACGCACTGCTGGAGGCATGTCCTTTCTGCTCTGAGGCTGCACATTCTGCTGTATAATGGTTGCTGGCTGGTCATGTGCTCTCTTTGCTCCTACTTGTCCCCTCTGGGAGGAATCTCCTTTCTCAAGATGGGGACCAGAAATAGAACACGAGAGCTCAGCACTCCGTTCTTCTCCATCAGAGGGGAAAGAACTGGTAAGATGTTTATCGTGTCTTTTTTTCCCCCCCCAACCAAAGAGCACTGGGGCAGAAGCAAGGGAATGGGAGGGGGAACTCTGGAGGTGAAGGGGAGGGGGAAATTTGGGGGGGAATTATTCATAGTTTTACCACTTTTGTGAGGGTTCTGTGCCCTGAACGCTTGTGAATCTTGAGGATCCAGGGTACTTGGAAATGATAATTAAAAATGACAATATTAATTTGTTGTTAATGTTTGGTAGCGTGAAAATTAATTTATAATATCGTTGTAAATTACTTAGTGAAATCATTAGTTTTAGAGAAGCCCTGGGCTCTGTAGATGACATATCTGATTGTGGCTTTTGCCCACTAGTCACCCATTATCTTTTAGGTTCCACAATTCACCCTATAAAAACTCCCCGATTCTGAAACCACCTCAGATCCCTTGCCTCATCGGATTGCTCTGGACTTCCATCCCGCTTTGCTGTCGTTTTGTCTGACGAGCTGCCCTCAGCGAATAGGCTGAGCTTTCTTCCCGACCATCTTCCAGCATCTTCAGGACTACGAGAAAAGGTGTCGTGTCACCCATTTCCCCCGAAACTTCCATTTCTAATTCCTTAAGTTAGCTGTGCGTGTTTGTGGTGTCTTCACTGTTAGTTTGTCCTTTAATAAAGATATCATTTTTGGTATTTTAGAACTGTCTGACTGCTTGACTGACCTGACCCGGTAGACATTGGGTTAGAAGATCCCTGCTAAGTTACCCTGCTTCTCGCTAGCTTAAGAGAGTGCTCCATTTAATTTCCCAACTTTGCGTTGTGTTTGGTTATTTGGGCACCCCTCCCGGGACCCCAAAGAATAGGGTAACACTGGGAAATTTCTGGAATGAACATTTTATTAGGTCCCATGAGCTTACAATGTGATTTAGCTCACTCTAGGGTAGGAGAGTGGAGTCTCCAGGTGGTGTTGATATGGTTTCTACTATTGGCCATGCTCTTACAGACTGATGGGAATTACAATCCAATAACATCAGGAATGTTGCAAGGTGGCCACCCTAGTTCTAGAGTTTATGGGGCACTTTCAGAAACAAACAAACACATCTTGAGCTATAGTTTGATGCAGAATTAGGAGGGGCATTTAGGCTCCCTGAGATGGAGTGGAGTAGCATTGGTCTGATGATGATGCAGCTTTGTGAACATTACAGCTCACAGTTTCCAAATCAGTTGACAAAACCCATGAACATATTAGACATATACATCTGGATCAAGCCTTTCTAGGTGTATTTTGCCAGTCCTGCTGGCACTTGCACTTAGGGCTACTAGGCCTTTTCTAGTCTAGAGCTGTGTGTGCTGAGTATATGCGCTCCTTAAGTATTTTTATATTTTAAAAACAAAATGGAAGAGATGCATGTATATATTGGAAGGTATCATTCTAAAAAGTGTACTCTACCTCTTTTAAAAGTTTCATACCTCAAGATTTCTTTCTGTCATTGATTAGATCATGTAAAGGACCCCATATATTCTGTTGCCACTTCTTTCAGATTCTCACATGAACCTTAACAAATGACTTTTTTGGACTGAATCTGGGGCCACTTCCACACTACACTGCTATACTGATATTATTCCATTTTCTTTCTTTCTTTCTTTCTTTCTTTCTTTCTTTCTTTCTTTCTTTCTTTTTTTTCTTTCTTTCTTTCTTTCTTTCTTTCTTTCTTTCTTTCTTTCTTTCTTTCTTTCTTTTTCTTTTTTTTCCTCAATTTTTATTAGAAAAAAACCCCACAAGTGATTCTTTCATAAGGTCTTATTCAATTTTCTTATAACAATGTTCTTCTAAACTCATGACATTCACATTCATTGTTGCTTCTAAATAAAATTAAATTAAAGCAGAAAATGAAATTGGGGTTTACTTCCTTCTTACCCTCCCTTGGAGATCATTCTTCTATCTGTATTATAAAATTTCCCTTTTTTGTTTATTATCCTCTTTCATTAAATTTTGTCTGATCTGTGCAACTTACTCTATTTCCTTTTATTTGTGCTCCACCTATAGATACTATAGATTTGTACATCCGTACATACTCAAATAGCTTTCTTAAGAAAATACTGGCAAAGGAATAACTCACGGGAGATTCCCTTGAGAGTTGAGGGGGCAGGGGCTAGGAATTGTCCAAACTGTAACTTTTCCGACATGGAGTAGCGAAGTATATGTCAATGGCTATCAGTGGACCTGGAGAGATGGAACTGCCTAAGATTACAATCTTCTGTCCAAAACGTAAGCTGGAAGCAAAGGTAAATGTTGGTAGCTGAAAGGCAAGGCTGGATTAATAGTATCTACTCTTATCTATTTCAATTATAACCTGCTTTTGTCACTATGTGGCTTAAAATACAGGTTAAAATAGGTAAAGCAATATGTGGCTATTTTTTTTTTTAAAAAAAAAGAATTAATCAGTCAAGTTAAAACATGACTTGCAACATGTTAATCTGGAACAATTACAAACATTTATGCACACATTACATGTCCGGAAAAGCTTGTTCCTCTCCCCATCCAGTTAAAAGCTGCAGGCTTGTCAAAATAGGAAGGTCTTTCTCTCCCTTCAAAATGAGACCAGAGAGGGGGCCTGTTGAGTCGCCTTTGGGAAACAGGTTAAAAGCCCAGGAGCAGTCACCAAGAATGTTCTCTTGGGATGAGCTGGAGAGGGTAACGGAATGGAGAGAAAGCCCACTCTCAAAGATCAGAAGACTGGGCAGGCTGATAAGGGGAAGTAGAAGTCTTCAGAAGTTTATCCCTGTTTCCCAATTCCTGGTCTGAAGTACAGCTCCTTGCACAGTCTGAAGAAAGAACTCATGTTTATATGCCCCTGAGCCCAAGACTAGGCTTCGGGGTTAGTGATGGATGGAGAGAGTAGGAGGATGCAAAACTGAGCTGAAAGACATGAGAGAGGGCAGATGCAACAGAAAAGCTGTGTGGAGGTAGGCAGCTCTCACACAGGGCCAAGGATTTGAGGAGCAAGGAGGGGCTGTTTTGATGTACAGTTTATTTGTATTTATTTATTTGTTCATTTATTTATTTATTCCCGTTTTGAATGATCTCAGGTGTATTTTGCTTTAATCTCTTTTGCAAACCATCTGCAGCCCAGAATGGGGAGGAAAGAAGTTTGAATCAATTAAATTAAATGAAGAAATTGGATTCCAGCCTCTGTCTCCTAATAGTACTTGAGCCATCCCAAAAGTAGGGCAGAAAATTCTTTGGGAAACCAACAGTAATCATGCTTGTACTTGCTTTTTTGTCTGTGTATGCCCCCATTGGAAAGCAATGTTCAGGGTCCTAGGTCTGAGGAGATACTGTGCTTGTTATAGTGTTCACAGTCAGGACTAAGAATGGTGAGGGAGAAGTTACTTGACCTTTTGTCTGGCTCTTCTCCCAGGCCTTAGGATAGTGGTCATAATTTCAAGGTCTCGAAGGTGAATTCAGAAGAGCTATCTTGCCCTTTGTGGCTCTGGGAAAGATCAGCACGAGAGCTAAGAATTGTGTGTCCTTTGATATGTTGTTGTACTGCAATGCCCAGCATTGCTTGCCGTTGGCTCGGATGGCCGAGAGTGCTGGGAGGAGAAATCCAACTACATCTGGACAGCCTGGTATATTCTAATAGAAGGCATGCTGTGTGTATATGCTGATTACATCATTAGTAGCTCTGATAACAAATCTTAGGGTGGATTAGGACTCCCAGCAGATACACATCTGGATAGAGCCTTTCTCTCAGACCGTCCAGTCTCCTGCATTTGGAGACATCATGGGAAATGAGTGAAATACTGCACTCCTGGTGGTGATTACTGTCTCTGAGTTGTGAACGTGTAATACTGCCCCTGTTGAGTTGCATTAGTAATTTGGTCGTACACAGGGGACATGTATAGGTTGGCTTTTAATTCCCTGAATGTGAAGAATTTTAGCTTTGGAAACAAAGAACCATTGACTGATTTCTACCGCATCGTGAGGAGACAGCTCCCTCTGAGGAACATCGCTCACAAAGTTGTATCCAGCATTTCTATGTGTTCCTTCTGTGGCAAGTTATTTTGGCGAAAGACTCTTTTGGAAAAGATAATAATCATTGATCTGATAATGGGTTCTATGCAGAGTTACCTCAGCTTTGTGTCAGCTTTAGCTCTCCTGTCAGGAAGCCAGCCTGCTTGGACCTGGTGGTCCATGAACCTGCAAGGAGCTAGTGGGAGCATTCCTGCCCAGCAGCCCAACTGTGTCCTTTTCAAATGGATTCCAAACAGCCCTTGTTACTACAACAAGCCTGTTACCAGATCCAAAGGTCCCACTGCTTTCTCCTCCTCTTCCTCATTCTTCTTTTTGTGGCTGTTGGAGTTGGTGTGAATGGAGGCGGTTTCTCCCTGCTTGTGACCCTCTGTTAGAGCCTCCTGACTTAGTGTTTGCGGCTTTTACCAAGACGACTTCAGATCCTCTGAGTGTAAGTCGATTGTTGTCTTTTGACTTTTATAAGACAAAATTCAGAGTTTCAACTGAACTACCAACCTGGAAAATGCAAGGAGAAGAGTATGAGGGAGTTAAACAATAGCAATATCAATAGCATGTGTATTTCTATACTGCTTATCACCTATGTGCCCTCTAAGCAGTTTATAATGTGTTAGCTAATTGCTCCCAACAAACTGGCTATGCATTTTACCGACCTGTGGAATGATCGAAAGCTCAGACAATGTGGAGCCCAGCAGGATTGAACTCATAACCTTGTGGCTGCAGCATCGGCATGTAACCATTGCACCACCAGGGTTCCTACAGATGGAGAGCACAAAAGAATCTTTGTAACTGTCAAAACAAAAACATGGGAATGGTGATACTAGAATTTAAATAATTATCATCACCATCTTTTGAATATACATTACTTATCAAATTGGAAGTACTTGAGATATGAAGGTAGCTATGTTCTTCTTGTTTTGAAATTTGTAAATCCTCTGGTGGTTGGGAAAAGGTTAAATATATGCTTGATAGTGTCTTGCTCCAAAATCAAAACAAAAAAGTTAGCTTCAACATTTCTATTGCTTTACTCTATCCCAAGTAATTCAAATGATTTATGCTTGGAAAGACTGGTGCCGAATCCTCTTCGAATGGTCTTCATGTTACTGGTAGCTTCCTAGTTGGAAGTCACTCCAACTGGGCTAAATGGTTAACTAATTTTTTCCTCGTCATTTGTAATTTTAATGATTTACTCTTTGGAAAGTTTATTCCTTTTGCAGCCAAGTCAAAGTGGGATGGGGTCCACAAGACAAGAGGTTAAGCCCCCCTACCTGGAAATCTGCTTTGTCCTGGTGGTCCATTAACCTGCAAAGGGATGACGGGAGCTCTTCTTGCCTAGCAGCCCGCTTATGTCCTTTTGAAATGGGTTCTGAACAATCCTTGTTGCCATAACAAGCCCAATGGCCAGAGCCAACGGTTCTGCTTCCTCTTTCTTCTCCGTCTCTCTCTCTCTGTCTCTCACTTTCTCAATGTGGGGAAAAGTTCCTCTTTGAGTAGGAATTGGCTTCTTTTCTCTCTCCTTTCTGTCCCTTTGCTGAACTTCATTTCTTTGCTGTTTGAGACTTTCATGTTGCCAGACTCAGGACTGTCCAAATGGATTTTGTCCTGCTAAAGACAGAATCTCAATTTACCTTTAACAGACAGTTTAAAACCAACCACCGAGATAGGGAATGTTTTGCAGAGCTCAACAGAGAGAAGAGGATTTGAGTGGCACCAAAGAACAAATGACTTGATGTTCTACAGTGGGACCCTGGTATCTGTGAAGGTTTGATTCCAGGACCCCCCATGATTACCAAAATTTGTGTGTGCTCAAATCCATTATGTACAGTGATGTCATAAGATGATGTCCCTTATATAAAATGGCAACCTAAAAATTTGTTTTTGGATTTCTTAAAAAATACTTTCAAGCCACCATTGGTTGAATCTGCAGGTACAGGATCTGTGGATATGGGGGGCCAACTGTACTGTCAACTCTCCAGACCTCTAGGACAGAGACTGTTTTTAGGAACATGTTTGAATTGGATCAGAAATGTCACATTTGAGCTTTCAAAGATCTCTCGGCTCCATACCGTTTAGATTGTTGATGGGTTATTACTCAATCCGTTCTAGAACATTCTTGCTTGTCACAACTCCTTGCTGCCATCTCTTGGTCTCCCAACCTGGAAACATCTGTTTCCAGCCACAGATATGGACAACCCCTATCTTCAGCAGGGAAGATGGATGAAAACAGTTGGCTCAGCCTCTCTGCAATGTTACTTTCCTTCAGCACTCCTGCCATACCTGTAGGACCTATCCTACCTTCAGAAACTAAACTTCAACTAAGAATACACCACCATGATGTGTGGCTTGACCCTGTGTTTCACTAGGTCACAGGGCTTCCAACTTTGGGCAATGTCTACGGGGTCAGACCCAGTCAAGGAGCAAACAGACGTAAATAATAGTCTGTTCTTCGGAATAACAATGAGTTTCGGGTTGGAGACTAAGCCTCGGAAAGGTCAGTATTTTACATGCTTGTGTTAAGACCGAATTGCCAATAGAATAGTCAGGATGCAAACGTGAAGTGCTTGACAGTTGAGTATTCGGCTGGTCAAGCTGCCTGCTCGGGGCAGGGAGTCCTTTGTAAGGAGCCTGCATACGTAATGTGGCTCTTGCCTTGAGGTCTCCTAAAGCGGCCGTGTGACTATTTCTGGTCTGCCTTTATTTCTTTGGAATATTTCAGCGATTTGCGGCCGTGCCTGCATGGGTGCTTGTTTGGGGGCCTCGAAAGCCCATGGAGAGGAATAAATAAAGAAGGCCAAATTCTTGATATCAAATGATATCTAATATCCCACAAGTCCAGGCTAGAAACGACGGTAACAAACTGATCTGTATTTGAGAAGATGTCCTTGACCGGGTGGTTTTTTTTACAGACTTCTGGGGGTTTTGTTTGTTTGTCTGTTTGCTCTGGCCGCGTCCTTTCCCTGAGCAGCCTGTCAAGGATGTTTCCTCAGACAGAGCTCACCTTCCCTTCCGTCCTCTGGAAGTGAGCTTGATGGCCACGAGGAGGAGACAGAAAGAGCTGCTACCTCCTCCCTCTGGTTAGTCAGTGAGACTGTGAGCTCAGGGAGAGCACCTGGCCAGAGCAAACAGACCAACAAACACAGCACCTGAGGCCTGTAAAGAAACACCAAAAACACCTGCATTTTTCCCTTTCCCCCCCTTTTTGCTTTCTCTGGTCTCTGTCCTCAAGGCTTTGGCCTCCTTTTCACTCACAGATGTCACTTCCTGTGATAACCGAGGGGAGGGGAGCTTGACAACGGAGCCTCCTTAGCATCTGAGAGGGTTAAACGGATTGGCGGTTGAAATGGGACCTTGGATAGTCCAGGGAGGGGCTGGCGGAGGGAGAGGCCGGATGGGGTTTGACTGACTGGGGAGAGGAAAAAGAGAAGGAATTCAGGAGTTTAGAGTCTGGGGGATGTTTGAATGTGAAGAGCTCTGTGTTAGAGAGACTGGGAATAGTGTTGAGAATGGAATGAAAAAAGGGGAGAGAGAGAGAGAGAGAGAGAGAGAAAGAGAGA